>APFE030677348.1:108714-139062 GCA_000404065.3 Pinus taeda
TGTTTGAGTCCATATAAGGCTTTTTTCAGTTTTCACACAAACCCTTCATTTTCAGTGGGAATGAACCACTCTCACTGCTCAATGTAAACTTATTCTTTTATATATCCTTTAAGAAATGTTGACTTCACATCCATCTGATACACCTTTTTTATGATTGTAAAATGCAAGAAAAATTTTAATAACTTCTACTTATGCTACAGGTGCAAAGGTTTCTTCAAAATATACTCCCTCTATTTCAGCATATCCTTTGCAAACTAAGCAGACCTTGTTCCTAACCACTTGACCCTGATCATTTCACTTATTTTTGAAGACCCATTTGGTGCCTATGACACTTTTCTCTTTGGGTCTTAGAACAAGCTCCCAAGTGTCATCTTACTCGATTTGATATAGCTCTTCATTCATTTCCTTTATCTAAGATTTATCCTCACTTTCCTCACTGAGATTCTTGGGCTCAATTTGAGATAACAGAGCTAGGTTTACACAAATTGGCCTACCAAGGAACCCTCTCCTAGTTTTAACCCCAAGCCTTTGATCACCAATAATTTGATTGTCTAGATGTTATTTCTTTACATACCTTGAGGTAGTTTTGGACCTTGGTGTTGTACTTATTTCTTCATCTTTATCATCTACCTATGTTTCTGTTTGATTTGAGTGTCAGGTGGCTAGGCTTTCTTCTCCAACTGGGTTCATGTCTCTTTTGGAAGACTTGGATTTTTGCATTACTTCATCCACTACTATATCAATGTAGTACTCAATTCTCTTTGTTCTTTTGTTGTAGCACATGTATCTTTACTACCTAATGAGTGCCCAAGAAATATACCCTCATCAACATGAGAATCAAAATTTCTAGGATTTTTATCATTCTCCTTGATAAAATTTCCTCCCAAACACCTTATAGTGTTTTACTGATGAATGTCTCCCCTTCCATAACTCATAATGATTTTTATCGCTATTATGCAAGAGTTGTGTTCTATTTTATAGGTAAGTTGTTGCTTCTCCCAAAAAGGTGTGAGGTACATCTGCTTCGTCCAACATAGCTCTAGTCATCTTCTAGATTGTTCTATTCTTTCTATTAGCTACTCTATTTTTTGTGGAGTTTTGGCCATAGAACATTGAATCCTTATGCAATTCTCTTCACATAATTCTTCAAACTCTATTGAAGTGTATTCTCCTCCTCTGTTTGATCTTAATCATTTTATCTTTAGATATTTCTCATTTTAAATCTGAACTTTAAATGTCTTAAAATGTTTAACAACTTTTTATTTCTCTTTTAAGAGCACGATCCATGTGGCTCTGGTAAAATCATCAATAAGAAACATAAATACCTCTCTCCTATTGAAATTTTTGTTATGGTTGGGTTGCATATATTTGTGTGAAATTATTCAACAATCTAGATGAAGGAAATTCCTTTGCCTTGAAATGAGTCCTAGTATGCTTACCAAAGTGACAAGATTTGCACATTGAATTATCATGCTTTGGAAGTCTTGGAAAAACTCTTACAACTCCTATATTGCTGACTTTTATCAGACAGTCAAAACTCATATGAACATATCTCCTATGCCATAATCGGGTTTCATTTGTCTTGCTCAAATAACAGCTTGTTCTAGAATCATCAAACACATATACATTATTATGAGATTTGACTTCCTTTCCTGCCAACTTTCCATTCTTTTCATGTCATATCTCACAATTTTGGATCGAAATGTCACATTATAGCCATTATCACACATCTGTCTCACTAAGTAAATTGTGCTTTAGACCCTTTACATATAGTACATTTTGAGCCTTTGTCTTTTAATCAAGACTGGATATGTCCTTTCCCTAATTTTTGTTGGAGCATTGTTGGCCAACGTGACATTGTTCCCCATGTCCCTTTATTTCAAACGTAGGAATTTACTTTATCCCTAGTCATATGCTTGGAACAATCACTATCCACATACCATTTATTTCTTGATCATGTGCTAATAGAGAAAGTCCACATTCCATGTTCTTCTTGTCCTTCTGAAAATCTAGATGCCAAGAATTTTGTGGTTTGTATTAATACTCAAATTTGCATTTGCATTCACTTGTATTGTGCCCAAAATTATTAAATTTGAGGCACTCAACATCATCCATCCAAGGAGAGAAGGGATTTCTATTTCTACGAGGAGAAATTTGAGATTTATAATTTTGATACTTATTATATCTAAAATTTTCATCTCTTTCAAATTTGACCCTTCTACAATCAATATATTTATGTCCAAAGACATGACACTTATAACAATGACCATAAAATAAATTAGAGTACCTAAAGTTGGAAAGTTCATGATTTTGTACATGAAGGTACCTTTGTTGTCTTGTCCATTGATTCATTCTCCTTCATATGAATCCTTTGAGAATTTGAAATTATTATTCAAGTGATGAGTTCCTCTCTTGCTTGCTACATGTCTATCTTCATTGATTCTTTCTGGATGCATCTTTCCATAGCTCTGAGGTTCCTCAAATTCTTTGAAGTTAAAATTCATCTTCCTCATAGAAGATTCTTGTGGTTTAGAATATTAGACCTAGTTTTTTTTATGGAGACCTTTGACTTTTCATAATCTGATCTATCTTTCTTATCCCTTCTGCAAAATTTTCATTTACACCCTTCTCATTCTTTAATCTCTCAAGATATGTTCTCAGAGAGACAACTTATGCCTCGAGACTCTAACATTTTTCTTCCCATTCATGGATTAAATCACTGAGAACTCCACCTTTTCATTTAAATTCTTCTAATTTGACTTTCAAGGACATAATTTCTTATTTGTGTGTCTCTCATATCATCTTCCTTCTTTACTTTGAACAACTCCTATTTTAGGTGTATGTTCTCTTCTTCTAGTTCCTAACATGTTTTTTGTTTTTCTTCTAGTTTAAGAGCTAAGTTGTCTTTACTTTTAATGTCTTCTTCAAGTTTTTCTTTTGGATAAAAACATTCCTCATTATCTTATTTGTAAATACCTTCTTCAACATGTTGCATATGTTAGTTTAGTCTCTTGTTCTTTCTTCTAGCCTTCTTTAACTCATCAAAAGAATTAATGAGTTCTCCTCCAAAGTCCACTACTCCTTCTTGCTCTTCTTCTTCAAAATTTGGAATATTTTGTTTTTTGGTGTTTTCTCCAAATGCCATGAGTAACCACTCATTTGACTCATCCTTTGAGTAGTTTTCACTATATAACTATGGTGCTAAGCTATCATTTTTGGAGTAGAGCCTATTCTTCTTAGAAAGACTCTTATTTTGATGTTTTCAGGGTTTTCCTTTGAACTTCTGATCATCTTCCTTTTCTGTCCTTTCTTTGTAGGGGCACTTGGATGAAAAACATCCAACTCTTCCACAATCAAAGCATTTGAAGGGAAGCTTCCCTTTATACTTTCGTGAGAAATTCTTTAGTTTCATATCAAATTTAGCCAGCTCCTAATTAGATTCGCAATGCAACTCGAGAATTCCTAATGGTCTTTGTGCTCCTTAGCCTTCTTGGACATCATGAAAGTTGGCTCCTTTGATTCAAACTTCTCTTTCAATACTTTCATCTCATAGATTTTGAGAGTACCAAGAAATTGTCCCATTGTTAGACTCTTTATATTAAACATCTCTTCAATGGCAAATATTTCGGCATTAAATCTCATAGGTAGAGATCTTAAGATTTTTTGAACAATTATATCTTTTTTTATAGCTTCACCAAGTCCTCTAATCATATTGGTTACTTCTTAGGCTTTGAGGAAGTATTATGCTATGTTTTCTTCTTCACTCATTCTTAAGCGTTCAAACCTCATTCTGAAAGTTTGTAGTTTGGTATGCTTGACTTTTTCATCTCTTTCATGACTCTAATTGAGGTTGACCCACACTTCCTTAGCAGACTTACACTCCATAAATTTTACAAGTTTAGATTCATTAAGGCCAAAGACAATGGTGTTCTTGGCTTTAAAATTATTTCCATATGCCTTTTTACTATCTACATTTGAGGGAGGTACATCACGAACATCATAACCCACCATTACAGAGATCCAAACATCAACTCCCAGGGACATAAGGTAGGCTTCCATCCTAACCTTCCAAGAGACATAGTTTGTCCCCTCAAAGAATGGTATATTTCTTGAATAAGAATCATATCTATATTTCCTAGACACAATTCCTTATGGATCTAACTTCCAATGGTTAAAATATTCTTGAAGGAACTTACCTCTGTTACCAATTGTCAGAATAACGAATTACTGGGGGGGTGAATCAGTAATACTGATGTTCTTAGAGCTTTAAGCAAAAATATTTATTTCTTTTCACTACTCCCATTTTCTTGTGAACGCATCCATAATAAAATATAGATAAACATTAATATAAGCCATCCATATCTACACAAAATCCATCAAATGAGTAGCACACACATATTGACACATGTATTTTTATGTGGAAACTAAAAGGGAGAAAACCACCAATCTATTTGTTGTTATAATGTAAATTAAGCACCTACTTAATTACATCAATTTTTTGTGAGCACCCACTCACAAGAGGCCCCAAACTCCTTCATATAGTAAGCTACAACTTGCTAAGAGGCACCAACCTCTTATGAATGCAAACCACTACTTGTTCTAGCCATTGTTCTACTTTTCATACAATTATCAAATCGAAAACAGAGGCTAACAAACATGCTCAAAAATATAAACTCCATCTACTGCTATGCCAAATATTCCCTTTTGCTCAGTAGTTCTCCTTTGAACTGTGCTCTCTATTTCTCAACCAACTCTGGTCTTGGACCTTTACTACACTATCTCTTAGTTCACACTTGACCCCATGCACCCTTTAGTTTACACGCTCATAGTGATGCACACTTTAGATTACAAAAATTATACTTTCCGCCACTTTGCACAGCTGCACTCCACTATTTTTTTTCTTTGTTACACTACGAATGGTGTTTACTTTGTAGTCCTTCATGTTTTTTGCAAGCGTACTTATGCATCACACTCCATATTTCCGTTGCATCAAGTTGTCTTCCCTCTACAAACATATTCAATTAAGGAAATGGGCTTTGTTCACTCAACCATTGCAGTCACATTATATATTTGACTAGATATCTGGGTGTCCCCCATATTGAGAATGAGTTCTAAGTCAGACTACACACACAAGAAAGATCCCCATTCCTTCTTAACTACTTCACATAGATCTGATTGTATTGAAGGCATGGATTCCTTTCCTACAATAGCTGCAACACTCTATCAAAGCCCATAAATGTATCGATATGGTGTCCCAGAGTCATTCTCTTCATTAATTTCCCCGTGGCATGCAAGTAATTAATAATTATTAGAGGAGGCTTACTTTAGCTCAAGACATAGTTTACAGTTGTCATTAATCAAATGGACCAACCTCTCTGTGCACATTTACTTTCAGTTGTCGACTCATACATCCTCTATATACTATGCACTAGAGTTGTTGAATCATCCATATTTTTTTTTAAAAAATGTCGATACATGAGTTGGATCCCAGAAGCCCTTATGCTCGTAACTTTTCTTTAAATTCAATTTCATTAGAGTTACAGGTTTATGGGCCTTCGAGCACTATCCCACTAGGATGAATTATTCCTTGGCACATTTCCTTTGATTCTTTCCTGAGCTCCTTCAAATTCTTTCCAATAATGTTTATCCTTATTCATGGATCGAAGGCCCTTGATCACTGAGACACATGAAAGCTTTACAAAACCAAGTCCTGGGCATACATTTCAATTTTTTACGGAACGTCAAATTTCAAAAAAATCTTTGTCTCTCATCTTTGTTACCTACCACATAATCCCAATGATTTATCCTTTTTCTTTAACTCCTTATGGGCTTTTGGTCCTTCTAGGGTTTCATGATTTTAGGTTTAGTTCTTGCTACCTTGAATCAATTATTATCCCATGACTTTTCTTCCAAGCTTCCAGGATCCTAAGATTCTGAGCTCTTGGGTAATTTTCCCACTATCTCAGGTTGATGCCATATCATAACCCCTTTTTTAAATAGACATTCAGGCTTCTAGGCTTGTAGGATTTATGGGTTTCAGGCTTCCCGCTACCCCAAATCACTGCAATCTTGTAACACTTTTAAATAAACCTTTGTGCTTTCATGCTTTCCAGGGTTCTAGGCACTAGTACTAAGGACTTCAACGTCCTTACCTTGACTTATCATAATTTTTTATCGAGAGGCCCATTTGCTGAATTCCACATATCATTGGAAAGATAGTTCAAGGAACTTTCAAACCATGTCATCTTTATGAGAAACTGAGTTGATCTCTTGAGACATAATCTTCTCCAAATTTTGGGACCCCCCAACCATCACAGTAATATTTTTATGGCTTCTCCACTAAGCCTGCTACTATTATGATTCTCTCCAAAACACTACAACAACCATGGGCCTCCCCCCCCAAAAAAACAACATGCCCATCAATTCCAACAACTACTTCCTCTATTCTCAATGTTGGTTTGATTGACATCATTGCCAACATACCAAGTTCCACCAACCATTCAGACAGTGACAACTGTCCAACATAACCCCAACTGCCATAGTTTCCTCGAACAAGAGAATCATCAGGAATTTAGACATGACCAGATGTCAGAGGGATAATATTTTCGCGACATCCCTTAGTTCCCAAATATTAAGGGATGGAACCTTGATGGAGGAACAAAGACCACATGCATAGATTCTCTAAGATCTCAAGAAATGTTAGAATCAATGATGGAACCTCATGGAGGTTCAAATCCTTCGAAAATTTCAAAGACGTTACCATCAGTTTTTTGCCATCCCAGATTCCCCTGGACAATCCCCTACTTTTGTTCTTGATAGTAACATTCATGGAAGAGTTTGGACTAATAGCCGGCCCTATGGAAAAAGCCTTCTCCTTTTGAATAGTGAGGGAAATAAGGTCCATCAATGGCTTCCACGTGAGAAGGTTGATATCCATTAGAGAAATTTTGAGGTTAAAAATGGGCCTCAAAATAAAAATGTACAACAAAAATCAAATTCATAACAACCACTAGGATTCAATATGACGATGTCAGCCATGGGGGATGATTCACCATTTTTGGAGTAAAAAAGGTTATTAATATATATAATATTATATATATATTATATATATTATATATATATATATATTATATAATATATATACATATATATAATCTTTTTTTATATATACTATATATATATATTAATATATATTTATATATATATATATATATTATATAGATATAGATATATACTATATGTATACATATATGTATAACATTATTAATATACATATACATATAATATATATATATATATATATAATATTATATATATATACATATATATATTTATATATATATATTACAATATATATATATACTTATAATATATATATATTATATATATATATATATTTTATCATATATTATACACACACACACACACACACATATATATATATATTCAACTCATACTTTCAACTTATCTCCCTACAAATTTACTCAAATTTCAAGCAGGAGCACTCATTGGAAATATAATAATTTTTCATCCACGAAGGACCCATGTTGCATACTTTTGATGGATCCTACTACACGAAAAATGTGAAATACCTGAAAAAATATGATTGCAATCACAATTTTTCATGTATTTCACATTCTTTGTATAGTAGGGTCCATCAAAAGTATGAAACATAGGTACTCATTGGAAGCAAAATCAAATTATGCATCCAACATGTGCCCCTGCTTGAAATTTGAGTAAAATCATATGGAGATAAGTTGAAGATATGAGTTGAAAAGTAGTTTTTTTCTTTTTTCCCTCCAAACTTGATGAGTTATTATTTCCACTATTATTTTATAATATTCCTTAGGAGGCCCATTTTAGACCTAAAACTATCTCTAATGACTACCAATTTAATTAGAGTGTTGTACCTGTATGTGAAGATCCTAGTAGGTAAGGGGAATTTTCTTTCAATGAAGGAGGGACCTCCACAATAGTGGGGTAGCTCTCATTTGGCCCACACCACCTCAGTGATATTTGATTCAAATCTAGGAAAAACATAACCTACTGTGACGCGAGAGGTATACTAGACCAAGGATGTGAAATAGGGGCAGAAACCATAAAATATTTTAGAATAGATGACCTTCTAGAGGCACCCATGTGCACCGTCGGGTTTTTGAAATGAGGCTGGCATATATCTTCAACAGGACCATCACCCAAACCTGAGATTTCAAGGGAAACAACCTTTTACAAATGATCTACGTTCTAAAAAAAAGAGAATTGGATGGAGAACTAGGAGAGTTTATTGGAGTCGAAGATCTTTCATCATAGCGAGTCGATGGAAAAAACATAATCATGTGTATCTCTTCCAACCCTACCATGAAAACAGCTCAGACATTTTTCTAAAACATGCCCCATTTGGTGACAGGACAAGTATCTGAACGGGACCACCCAAAAATCATACGTTGGTCAAATGAAGAAGTCCCCCACTTAAGACCAAGGATTGTGTTTACCACCAATGACAATCCAATGTTCACATGTTTTACTTGCTTCCAGAGAGATTTTTGGGAATAAGTCTTCATTGATCTCAATATCTCTTCAATACTCCAAGCACTATTCAAGTCTTCATATCCTTCCAAGGGTTAAATTTCATTAAATCTCGTCAAGTGCTAATATGTGAAATGAAATGCAATGAAAGGTTTCTTGTGCAAATGAAATAATATTATTTGAATATTCCCTTTAGAGGAGTATTTAGTGTTATGGAAACAATATTTTGATGGGTATTAGTGCACCAAATAGCCATCACTTGATAAACATAATAGAGCACAAAAATAAAATCAAGGGAGTATTCCATAATATTCTTTTGGGGGTTTATGAAAAGGTTCCAAAATAATGAGGATTTGGAAACTTTCACATACTTTTAGCTTAATATTGATGAGCAAGATAAAGCAATCCATATGGGATGATTTTAAAAATTATCAAAACAAATCAAAAGTGAGTTTTCACATGCACCTAACAGACTAATCATTGATGTAAAATTTAAAGTTTGGAAGTTGCATTTAAGTTTCAAGGTATGTAGAATCCAATTGTAATGATCAATATTTGACACCTTAGAGTGCTTAGATTCACCCCTTTCCATTTAAATCAACATTCAAATTCCCAATTTACTCACTTTGATCTATCTCCAAATTGAAAAGCACATGTTATTGATATTCCCAAAAATAATTATGTTGCTCAACTAACTAACTATAGGAGGTGAAATTATGAGCTATGCATTAGTTTTTTGTCTTGTTATCAATAGTAAGTATTCAATTGAGGTTATTTCCACTGAAATCAAGTGATTATAGGTTCTATTATATTTTCATTGTTACCTCCATCCTAATTTAATTATTCTTAGAGTATCAATGTGCTTAGTATAACACTAAATGTTTCCATTGTAGGTAAAATGCCACCAACGAGACCTTTCATTCAACAATCCCTAAAAAAATGGAGGGGAAAACGAAAGGACCTAGTGAAGGCATCCAAACCAACATTGATGGAAGAGATAGTGGTGAAGTAAGAAAATATTGTGGATCTAGCTATCAAATTACTAAAAATAAAGTGTTAGTGTGACCATTACTATATAAGGACATGAGTCGATGACTAAAACACAAGTTCCCTTACTAATATGAAACTAGCTATTCATGAAATTAAAAGGAGGAATACCAAGACTCCAAGAAACACAATGAATTATTTGTCATGGAAAGGGATGAAAAAGTTTTCCCAACTTTATATTGTCTTTGCTACACTTAGCTATAGCAAGGGAACCAATGTTCCCATGTAAGGAAGCACTTAAATGGGTGATCAACCACACAAATTGTAATACATGCTCAATTTATAATGAGAAGTGGTAATGTTCTAGAGTGTTTCTTCTTGAAGAAGTTGTAAATTACTATAAATTCTATGAATCAGAGATATTGCTCAACAATGAATTTGTGGTAAAATTTCATAATTGACATGATGTAGGCATGATTTTGGCTAGTTAGTGGAAATAATATAAGAAATAATTTAATAACTCTAAAGAATGGTATAGTATGATAGCTTTATTGGATCCCTACATGTACATCATGATATTAGTATGTAGGCTATATGGAGAAAATGATTGCTCCTAATTTAGCAAGCATGGGTCCCCTTAGATCATATAGTGGGTTTATATGGGAATATGTTCAATTGGAGAGCCATAATTTCCAAACAACTTACTGTAAAAATTCAACAATATTAGAACATAAGCCAAGTGAATTTCCTTTATTCTATATGGATTCATATTTACTTAATTTTTTTGTGCCAAAAATGCTTTTTCTAGCTTAGGTCTGAGTTGGGACATTTCAAAATCCCCTGTGTGTTTACTTTAATTTTTTATGGGATAATAATTAAAAGAAATATTGCTCCATGATATGTAATTCATTCTTATTATCACTATTCTATAATATCTTATCAAGGATCTCTAAGGTTATCTAAGTAGGACAAGAAACAACCTCCATATATTGGAAACTAGTATATTGACGAGAGGTATACATATCTCATAATATATGATGTAATTGGACCACCTCATATTCTACCAAATTGTGTTCCTAATAAGATGGTTCTTGGAGAAACTTTTTATCAAACTATTTTACAAGGTTTCAATGCATCACTAGTCAAATATAAGAACATGGTCTTTGTACCCTATAGTTTTCACATCGGGAAGTATTCGATTAAATACACAAATAGTCAAAGAAAGAGAGACAAATTCATATAGAATATAGATTTTGAGACAAACCTATACAAGGGGCATGACCCCAAAGGTTTAGAGCTTAAGCATGTTGAACATGTAGCTTACAACTAGCCTTACTCCCATGATAAATGGCATGATGAAACCCTTTATTTAGGATGCACAAAAATGGTATCAAGTTCTACAGAGAAAATCCAACCCAAAGTTATTGTCTTCAAACATATATCCCATACAAGGAAAACTTGAGGTGATAAAGGGAGGATTAGTTTTAAGTATGGAAGTAGAAGAATCTTGGAGGGCACAATAAATAATATTGAAATAGGAAGAAGAATGCAAATCCATACAAGATGAAAAATCTTAAAGAAGAGGCTTCCCAAGGAAAATTTTCCAAATAGAGATTGGAGGAAGAAATAGAACAAAAAAAAAAAAAAAATCTTGGAATTACATATCATAAAGGAACATGAAGAAAAAAGTAGACATGATTTAGAGGAATATAAAAGAATCGTAGAAGAGATAATATAACAAAAAAAAATGGGTTGAAGTTGAATAAATAGAGAAGGAATTGGAATAATTTCCCATAATAGGAATATAAGAAAAAAAATATGGGAACTAGAGTGGAAAAAGGTAATATAGGAGCTATTGAGAATGCAAGAAGAGCAAAGAAAAAATAGTTGGAATAAGGAAAATCACAGTAATTGACTAATAAACTAATAGTCTTAGCTTGTTAGTCATACTTCTCAAAGAATTATTGATTTAACTCAATAATAGGAGGGGGTAGTGAAAGCAAGTTCCCTAATAGAGAATGAAAACCCTTCTAGTATTGAATATCCTACTCAAAAATCCATGCAAACTAAGGATATCAAAGGATGTAATGGGGATGATACAACCAAAAATCTTGATCAAAAGGATGAAATTTTATTACCATATACCATTGAGAGAAAAGGTCACATTCCAACCGTAATTGAAGAACTAAAATGTCTCTGAATATTCAAGAAACTACTCAAAACTAACAACAAATAGAAATACCAATTTTAACACAGGTCCAATTTTCATAGAAGACTTAATCAATGGACAAAGACAAGGAAACTATGGAGGAACATTTCCATACTCTTGGTAGTTTGGAAAATATATTATCTTGATGGGACTAGTCAATCCCCAAACCCATAAATGAAGTAGTAGATTTAGATTCCATTTCCTACCATCATAGGAGAAAATCCATTGTCAAGAAGACACAAAAGAATTTGAAAAATAACTATAGATAGTAGTATAATTTGCACCTTCAAAGAGATTCGTTGATGTGAAAGGGGCTAATATGAGTGAATTGATATCTATTTAGATGGAAATATCACGTTCTCATCTTGATAAGGCCATCACATAAGAAAGAATTAGAAGATATGTGGAAAGAATTGGTGTCACTCAAACATAAATTCCAATACTACAAGAATCCATAGGAGGTGTCTCTAATTTTTCCATCTCACATTCTTCTCCTAGTGAGGCTTGAGCATAAGTAAAATAGTTAGAAAATATGTGGAAATAATTGGTGTCACCTAGACATCAAGTTGAATATTATAAACAATCCATAGGGGGTGTCTATAATTTTGTGAATATTTTCTAGAAGAACATGTCAAGTATTAATAGGTAAGATATATCTTTTATAAAATGTACCAGAGTTTGAAGAAGAAACATTATAGCTTTCATTGGCACATAACGAATTTGTTCAAGGGGGAGAGAAAGGGGCTAAGAACCTAAATCAAATTGAATTCATCAAGGAGATCTAGAAAGCTCATGATGTGGAATATCATTGTATTTAAGTGTTAGTTGACAACAACATAGCGATGATGTAGTCTATAGAAAAATATGGACAAATATAGCTAGAAAATCCAGTGATTAAATGGAGGAGGAGTGATCTAAATGTCACAAATCATGGAGAAAATCATTAAGGAAATAATCAACCTCTAACTACCAACTTTTGGATCACTATAAGGTTTTCAATAAATTGAAGAGGTGATGGTAAAATTACAACAAGTCATTGAAATACATCAAGCTAACATCAAGGGGATAACCATAATTGTACACAGTCACTTGCAAAAGCTTTTGGATACCTAAGTCAAAAGTATCAATAAGATGGGGTAGCTAGTATCAAAGTAGAATAGTACACCCATTGCTACAAAGGGAAGAAGGAAATCCTTAGTATCCCAATGGATCAACACAATTTTCCCTAAATTCATGTGTATGACAAGTTTTTCACACAATGGGTTGCTTATGATAGCAAGTGTGAAATCCTCAAAACACCCAAATCACATTATTCATCTTAACTTTCACACTTTGTTTAAATTTCCTTACACTAAGATTGCTATTTTTAGTCAATGTAAGTTTAATAAATACAAACATCGACCTCCTATAAAGGATTTTTTGCATAATAGAAGATATTATAAACTATTGTCGTGAGATATTAAAAACTCTGCGTTGTTACTAATTATTAGCGGATTATTCCAAGTAGCGTGATTTTCCTTGAATAAAAGTAATGATTCAATTTGCATTTGTGATTAGCTACCAAAAATGATTATCTCCACTACTAATTTGACAATTAAATTATGATAAATTTTCTCACATTTAAAAAAATATTTTCATCCAACTATTATAATATTCATAAAAAAACAAACCCATTATGTAAGTAGGCCGATACTAACCCACACAAATGTTCAGTTCACGATGACACTCCGTTATTGGCGTTCTCATGTGATACCCAGAGTCGTACCTCCGATTTGACTCGAAAGTTACTTAATTCTATTTTGTCGCTGACACGGGATCGAATCTTGACTGGTGTAATAATACTTCACCCACTAGACGACACAAAATGTATAATACTTCGTACAAGATTCTAAACCATCAGAACAAAACAAACGGCCGTTCCAAAATCTAAAGAAAAGAACTAATGTTCCCTTCTACTTTATTACACTAGATGTTGCTTCACTGTTTTTAAAAAACCGTGAATTGTACATTATTATAATATTCTAAAACAACAACATTTCGGAACAGAAGGAAACCAATTATTGGTTTTCTTCTGATCTTGTATGTTGGATGAAAATAATATGATATTCACTGGATAAATTAATCAATATCGTGATAATAAAATATTAAATAAGGTTACACATAAAATATTAAATAGGGTTACAAAGCAAATACAAAATTTTGAATTTGGAATTATCATTAATTTAAGTTCCGAAGTTTTAGTGTTTGAAACCGTTTTCTTTTGATAATAAGTTATCAAAGTGTATCTCAAATCTCTTAAATTTAAAAAGTCATTATATAGATTTAAAAAACTTATCAAACTATTTACAAACTAATTTAAATTCAAGTTCGAGTAATTTAAGAAACATTAAAAACATTTTATATAATTTTTTGAAAAAAGAAAAACATATCAATTCATAGATCTTTGAGTGTTGTAATTAATTTACAAATAGGTTTTTATATAATTTACAATTTAATTGTCTCTTATATAATTATAAGTGACCATAACAGTCTCTTTAATTATCTTCACAATATATTCATAATTATCTTCTATAACAAATCCTTTTATGAATCTCTCAAAAAATCTTCATCTATATTTTCACTCATTTCTCAACTTCTTTAAAATTCTCAAATTAATGTACATCTCATCATAAAATTTATTAATTAATCATTACAAACTTAAAAATTGATTTTTTATATTTCTTTTTCTGTTTTTGATTCTAAATTTACATCTTCACTTTACTCTTTTAATTTTCTTAATTTTCTATCATATAATGGCTAACACAAACCCAGGTGAGAGTCCATATAAATAGTTCGCCATCTATTAAAAATACATAAGTGACCAACAATTTTCTTAAAAACCTTTTATCATAAATAATTTATCAACTATTTTTCCATCACAAATCTTCAAACTTATAACTTCTACATGAAAAACTTTATTTTTCATGTATCATCCTCAAAAATAATCTTGAAATTTCTCTAATTTACCCAACCATACTAGCAATACTCTTATCATAAAAGAAATTTACACTGAAAAGTGCTCTGACACAATCTAAGTGTCTATAAGTGTAATTTTATAGTAATTGGCTTCGAGATTGTATTCAAACTATACAAATAACATTTTGAAAATCTATTGGTCCATTTGTTTAATTTTATAGTACATAAAGGAAATCTCAAAGTGCTTTGAATGTTTGTTTCTAAGATAGCTACCCATCTTAGCGGGACTAGCAGATCGAAAAGACATTAGTTTTCCTGGAAACAATAGGCATATTGCTAGACCTCCTTTTTCATAGGGAAGAGTAACTTGCTCCCATTTAACAAGGCTGAATTTTTTATTATCTTGTTTTCCTCCTTGCGAGAGGAAGCTTCTAATTATCAGTTCCATTTGCTTGTGGGCGCTTACCGAAGCCATAATGATTGCAAACTGATATATAGGCAAGGCCAAGAGAAGTGCTTTTATCAGTGTCACTCTTCCTGCCAGGTTGAGCCACATCACTCCCCAATTTTGAATTTGTCCCTTCATTGTCTCCACTTGCTTGTTCCAGATTTTACCACTTCCTTTACTAAGGGCAGTCCAAGATAAGTGAAGTGGCTCCAATTTATTTGTAAAGGTATTTCCAGTGTTTGTGACATATGCTGCATTGTTTTTGTTCGGGTAATCCAGCAATATATTCTGCATTTGGAGTTGTTCAAAATTCCTCCTAAAGCTAGGAGAAATTCATCCAAGACTTTTTTGAATCATTTTGCTACAATGTAGGATGCCCCGCCTATGAGAAGGGTATCATCTGCAAAGAGAGAATGGCTTATATCATTGGCTCCTCTTGATATTTGGATCCCTGTTATTTTTTTCTCTTTTCTCTGATTTTCCAGCATAGCACTTAGGGATTCAACCATGATGATGTACAAGGATGGAGAAAGAGGAAAACCTTGCCTCAGCCCTCGTGTGCTTGGAAAAATTTACTGGGCCAACCATTGATTAATGGAGCGATCCAAGGATTTGATATGCATGCCTAGATAATCTCTATGAAATTTGTTGAGAAGCCAAACCTTTTGAGAGCTACTACAAGAAAGTTATGGTTAACTCTATCAAAAGCATTAGCCATGTCTAACTTACTAATCATTTCTCTCTCCTTTCTTTGGATACTGCTGTGGATAGCCTCATGTACAATTATCACATTGTCTATGATTTGCCTCTTGGGGACAAATCCTCATTGGTTTTCTGAAATTATTTATGGAAGTAATTTTTTCATTGTGTTTGCTAGAATTTTGGTAAGTATCTTATAAAACGAGTTGCAAAGGGAGATTGACCTATATCTATTAAAAGTTGTAGGATTGGGTTCTTTGGGAATGAGGGCTAGGAAGGAGGATTTTGTATTTCGTCCAAAAAATTTTTTTGGAAAGCATTTTTTAGCATTCTCATTAGGTCTTTTTTGATAATTTCCCATTGTTGTATGTAAAAGGCCATTTTAAAACCATCTAGACCTGGTGCCTTATCAGGGTGGAAGTTCCACACAACTTCTCTGACTTCTTCCTCAGTTATTTCTTTTTCTAACTCCTTGTTTTGCTAGTCGTTTATTTTTTTGTTTATATGCTGCAAAATTTCTTCATTAGCTACCTGCTGGTCACTTGTTGAGAGGAGTTCTTTAAAGTGTTTATGGGCTATGTTTTTTACTGCTCCAGCTCCTTTTATTTCTTGACCATTTACTTGAATCTATTCTATCTGTTTTTTTGACCTCCTTATTTTCATTGTATTATGAAAGAAGGTTGTATTTTTGTCTCCGAATTTTAGCCAGAGACATCTTGATTTCAGTCTGCTTTCCTCTTCTTGTTGCCTATTTTGCTTATATATTTCCAGATATATTTCCTTTTCTTGTATTTGATCTTGCTTACTTTCTTCCTTGTTCTCTTTTTACTTGCAAAGGTTATCCAATTTGTTTTGCAATTCAATCTTCCTAGCTTTGTCTCGGAGATCATTTTCTCTCGCCCAATATTTTAAGTGCATCCTTAGATTCTTTAGCTTAGTTTCCCAAATAAACTAGGGAGATCCCGTGACACTTTTTTTCCAACTGTCCTTTATTTGTTTGCCAAAATATTCCTTGTTGTCGCAAATTGAATTATATCTTAAGGGAAGCGGTCCTTGATTTTCCAGCTTTCCCAAGGTTAGCACCACCGGCTTGCGATATGAAGCTGAGTTGTGAACAATTTTACTTTTCACAAGAGTATAAGCAGCTACTATGCTTTCATGAATAAGAATTTTGTCCAACCTTTCTTTTATGTTGTTTTTTCCAATTCTTTTGTTGTTCTAAGTGTATTTTCCATTGCTTGGCTGGATATCTATTAATTTGTTTTCTTCTATTATTCATTCAAGAGCTTCTCTTGACGAATCGTTATGGAAGATTTTGCCAAAATTTTCTTCTGTATTCCTTATTAGATTTAAGTCCCCTCCCAGGATTAAGTGCCCACTTTGTCTCTCTGCTCTTTCTTCTTTAACTGATTTCCAGCATTGTTCTTTCTCTCTATAGTGATTTGGAGAATACACATTTATAATGCTATATTGCTCTTTTGTATTGAGATTCCTCAACTCTATTCGAATCTAGTGTCTACTGATTTTGTGGGTCATTAATTCCCATTTTATTTTATCCCAAATGGTGTTGATTCCTCGTGATGCTCTTGTGGCTTCTAATGCTACTTCTCCATAATTTTTTAGTTTTTGAGACATTTTTTGATTTTCTTACTTGTTTAGTTTGGTCTCTTGGATCATATATATGTCTAGTTGTTCCTTGGCTAAAATATCTCTAGCTACATTAATTTTAAAGGAGGTGCCAAGGCCATGACAATTCCAAGATACCACTATCATTATTTATTGTTATGTTGGTGTGGTCCTACCTTTCCTCTTTATTGAGTTTTTTCATGACTTCTTGTTTGTTTCCCAAGGAATGAATCCATTGGCTGTTGCATTCCTAGGGCCATTTCTTTAGCTACTGCTTCATCTCTGGTTTCTTTATTAGATTTCCTTCCCACTTTTTTTTGCTAATCACAGGCTTGTGGGATTAGTTTAGCTTTGTTTCTAGTTAGCATGCGGTCCACTGAGGGAGGAGGTGGGGAGGATATAGGGTTGGGGGTGGATATGAGAGCTAAAGAGATAGGGTTTGGGGGTGGGGATCTAGAAGAGGGTGGATCAAAGGAGTCTTCTAATGGCTCAAAAGGGTTCGGACTTATGTGGTCAGGAGGAGTAACCTTCGCTGGAGGCTGAGAGGTTGTTTCATTTGCTTCTTGGGAGTGATAAATATTTGATGCAGTTTGCTTATTGGTAGGTTTTTCCTCTTCACTTGTTCCCATGTAGGTTCTTGTTTTTCTACATTTTCATGCTTTATTTTTTTAGGACACCTATTTGCAAAATGACTATACTCATGACATACCTTGCATTTAAATGGTTTTTTCTTGTAGTCCAGCTGTTGAATGTGTGTCCACTAGTTGACCTTGATCTTTATTGCATCTAGGAGGCCTCTTTAGAGATCTACTTCCACACATATTCTTGTGCACACATGCATATTGTCTTTTGGCTCACATCTGTCAATATATTTTCCCACTGTGTTTCCTATAGCCTTTACAAATTCATCTCCCTAGCAGTGAAGAGGAAGATGCGAGAGCCTGACCCACACAGGCACTATGTTTTGGACATCCATCACCGGGTCAAAGTCTGGCGTCCACCTGTTCAGGTATAAACCTCTGGAGTCCATGAAGTAAGGTTCATTTCTAAATATTAGATCTTTTTCCTCCTTTGTTTCAAAGAGAAAGGTGTAGTAACCCCTTCCACAGAATCATATTGTTATCTTCCCCTGTGTGGTTGCATTCCAGTTTATTGCCACCCATTTTTGCACTAATTTAGGTGAAGGCCATAGCCCTGTGAACTGTCCAACAAGTCCACATTTTTCCATAGAGATGGCTACTCTTCTTGGAAATGCTGGAGGGAGAGAAATATCTGGGATGCTTTCAAGTTTATTTACAAATTTATTGACTGGTGGTCTGTTCCTTGGAGCTCCATTCTCTATGATCAAAGATGCGAAGGCTTCTACATTTTCTTCATTCCCTGACTGCATGGAAGAGTGAGGATCTCCCTCCTCAGAGAGTTGCATAGTCTGGTTGGCCTCAATAGCAAGAGGTTGCCGAGAGATGGGTCTGCAGGGGCAGTGACGGCTAGGTCAGCGCAAGCTTGGGTTGGGTTGTTGTGCATGCAATAAGTCTTAACCCTAATCCATACTTGTTACCATCATGTTCTTTATATAGTTTTTTTTAGAAGTATACTTGGCTTATACTTGTAGATTAGCTTGTTCTTTATAATGTTTTTTTATGGAGTATACTTGGCTTATACTTGTACATTATATTACATTTAATAGATGAATGGAACCACAAGTCGAATATTGAAATTTTTGAAGTGTTATTGTATATGAACATACCCAATAGGGTATTTATACATATGGGACAATCTCATGTATGGTCTTTGTAACCTCTAATTGAAAGGGGTCTTTTGGATACATTTTTCACCTTTTTAACCCATTATGAATTTTGATTAATTATTTTTTAGTTGTCGATTTTTATGTAGGATGAATTTGTTGTAAATGTTGGGCTTGCAGTATACATCTTTCCATCTATATTCTAGGCCTAATCCCAACATGGTTCAACTATGAATTCTTCCCTTGATGCATATGTATACAGTGCAATAAATTTTTCACCTATGATTTTTACTAATAACATAGTTATCAACCTAGTTCTTTTTGGCCTGTATTCAAAAGGTTGCTAGCATGGTAGTGTTTTTTATCCATTTCCCATTGAAGATTTTTAGCCAAATATTGAGCTTACATGATGATCTATTAACATAGGAGAGCATGTGCTAAGAGATATAAACATACACATGCATGCAAGTACCTCTAACTTCTAGCTTTCTTTTCTTGCTATTTCCTACATGTAATAATTATTTCACTTTTGTATATTACTAATAACATAGTCATCAAACTATTACATTTAGGCCAATATCCATAAGTTTTCCATTGTGCTAGTGCATTTGGTCGATTTCCCTTTGGAGTTGTTCAAGAAACTACTATGGTTATAGGAGTATATATTTGTATAGGAGATCATGTGACAAGAAATATCAACATATAGATACATGCAAGTAATTCTAAATTATACCTTTCTTATCTTGTTATTTCCTACTAGTAATAAAGTTTTAACCTCTGATTGTTTCTAATATCATGGTTATATACCTATTTCCTTTTGTTCCTCAACCATAAGTTTTTCATTGTGTTGATTATTTTATTCCATTTCCTATTGGAGTTGTTCGGTCAACTACTTGGGTTATAACAGGATCTATTGGTACAAAAGATAATGTGCCAAGAAATATCAACACATATACTTGCAAGTTAGTCTAACATCTACCTTTGTTCTATTACTATTCCCTACATGTAATATTTTTTTCACCTCTAATTGTTAATAATAGCATAGCTATCAACCTGTTTCCCTTTGGCACATAGCCACATGTTCTCCAACATGGTAGTGCTTTTGATCCATTTCCTATTGGATTTGTGTATCCAACTATTGAGCTTACAAGAGGATTTGTCAGTACAAGAGGTCATGTGCCAAAAAATAAGAACACACACATACATGCAAGTAAGTATAACTTCTACCTTTGTTCTCTTCTATTACCTACATGTCATAAATCCTCCCTTGTGGATTACTAAATAGAGACACCATTGGCTTATGGAGGAGATTTGGTAAGTTCCACTACAAATGCATGTACCTATTATGTGCTTGCAACTTCCTTCTGCACAATTGGTTTCTTTGAACATATGCCAAGAAATGGTTCCAAACAAAAAATTGGTGCAATCATTAAATACCCATTGATCCAAGGTGTGCCACATTTAAGGCTTTAATTATAGGTGCCATAGTTGTTTATTATTGTTGTATATATTAACAAGTATGAGGAATTTTTCATGTCAACATGTGAATCGTTTCGACAAAAAAATTAGTCTAAGAAATAGCAAGGAAATAAAACTAAAACAACATTTGACTTCAAAATAAACACATATAATCCCTAGAATAATCCAAAATATATATAGAAGTAAACTAAAAAATCTTGGTGGGGAAATTAGCTACTTGGTATTAAGCATGGAGAAGAAGTAATTATTACAATATAATTAAATCCCCTTGAACACAAAACTTCCCAACCCCTTGTTCATGGAGCGCAAGTCATATATATAGCATTATAAAAAATATTTCCATGCCTCCCAAATCTGGGAATGTATAATTAGAAAACTAAATTTAGTGCTCAAATTTAACAAGTACTTATTTGGAAAAACCTCAACCAACTAAATTTAGGTATCCATGTTCCACATGTTTTCCACATTTCATCCTTCATGTGTTAGGATCAATTACATAGCTTAGTCATGGAAGTGACAAGCCTACTGTGTTGTTGATGCATATTTTTCCATGTTGGTGGGAAATGAGCTCCCACCTTTGTTATGTGGTCTTGGTGAATTGTTTACATAAACAAACTCTTCCACTATAGGTATTTAGCTACATTTTCATGAACTAGCTCCTCTTGTCATCTTCTTCCACTCTTACTTTCTCTTTCCCTAATTTGGATTTTCATCCATGAGCTCTTAAGACCTGTGGCTTTTCTCTATTGATGTAATTTTGAATGTCTTTATTTATATGACCTATTTAGCAATAGCATTTATAGCTTAATATTATCATAAATACTATGAATAAGGAATGATTTAAGCTAGAGAAACTAGTATTTTGATTCCATTGGCTGCCAATGTGACTTTCACTGGTGATTGCATAGAAATACCTACAACTTAATATATGTGTTCTTCCCCCATTTGTGGTCGACTTGGTTAGACTAGATTATAATAATAGGTGTATTTTCCAGTAGGTTATACTCTTGACCTATGAGAAATCTAGAATATTATAAATACCAAGAAAAATAGCCCAAAACACAGAATTATCACATGAAATGAGAAAAACTACAAGATGTTTTATTATTTAGAAGTAGATTACAATGTTCACTTCCCTCTTCGAGGGGGCAACTTCCAACAGAGAAAAATAAATTACAATAAGACTCGATGAATTTTCCCTTAGTAACTAAGACTATTTATTATTTAATGACATCCAAAACCCTAACTACTAGTGGTCCCTTGCATAACACGGGTTAACCAATTTATTTATTAACTATGGCATGTTTACAACAAATTGTGGTCCCTTTTCTATAATGTGCGTCAACGACTTACAATTATTAATGTGGGATTTATTGACTCTTCAACTAACTATGAATCTGACTAGGTCCCTTGGGCTTATTACATAAATAAAGGGATTAGGATTGGACCCTAACATAGCAACATTATGAGGTTAAATTTCCATGTAACAAAGGACATTAAAGGAAAAAAGATAAGACCATGGTCATGGGACACGTATTCCAAGTTGAATGGATGGGGGAAACATTATAGTGGGCATGAGTTGTGGTTAATTAATGGATATGGAAATTGGCAAAGGCATTGGCAACGACAAAATGAAATAAATGGCAATAAATTAAAAGAATAGAGGAAAATAGGAGAAAAGGGATATAAAGAGACACATATATGCATGTAAGGAAAATTAGAGATAAATTAGAGGAAAATGGAAGAATAAGGAAAAAGGAAAGGATGAGACTAGACATCAATGGTAAAAAGTCATTAGAGAAACAAATCATATCTTTTTGTAAGTCTTAGCTTTGAATCAATTACAGAAAGAGAGCTCTGAGACGAAAGAGAGAGCAAGCAAGGGAAAAGTAAAGGAAGTAAAGGACAAGCAAGAATAAAGCAATCAAGCAAAGGAAAGAAAGGGAGCACAAGGAGAAGATTGGAAGAGTAGCTACAACATGAATATTTTGTGGGTAATAGATTGCATGTGTGATTTCCTTGTTGGGATTTGAATGCATGGTCTAGGAATTTGGTTAAAAGATTATTTATTGTCACTGGCATGGGATTTGGCTAGATTGACAGTGGGTTCATCCTTGCCTTTCCATTTTCCGGATAGCCGTGATGAGATGGGATTCATTCTTGGTTGAGCTTTGGATTGTTTAAATATTTTGGATATGGCTGTGGTGGTCTCGAGAAAATCCCAAGGGTTGGGGGTGGAAATGGTTTTCTCTGGGAATCCCTTAACAGGTGGGTGGAGATAGGAAAATTCCTCTGGGTATGGTGAAGAAATTTTGAGGCATACAAACTTGTGTTGGTTTGGTGATTTCTAGACCAATTTAGGTGAAATCACTATGGCTAAGAGTTGAAGTGATTCAGCCTCTAGAAGCCATGGTTGGTTTTTTTTTGTTTATCCCATGAGATCGCACGTTCATGCTTGGAATATGCCACATGGGTGATTAGCTGAAAGAAAGATTTGGTTCAGCCTAGTCTATCATCACGTGGTATGTGGAAGTCCTTGACTTGGTTGACATCTACATACTTATTTATGTATTCATTCGTATTGAGAATAATGACCACATGTATTGGATACTCTTCAATTGGTCCTTCAAGTTGAGTAGCCTCAAACACTTATTATAATTGAGTCATTTAGGAGGAGAAGTCACAACTCCTATGTGTTGTTAGAGATACACAAAGGTCTCTCTTGCAAGACTGTTAGGCAAACTAATCCCTCTTACAGACAAGACAAATCTCCCTAGACCTCAAAGAAATATAGTAAAAAACAAGAAGGAACTTCTACCTTTCTCTAGATTACGATTACTTGAAACAACAATATGAGAAAGGTCACTTATCGTTTAATCGAAACGCCTGATGAAGTCCATTTTAGTGCCTTCAATCGTTCACTTCTCCTTGATGCTTTAAAGATCATTCCAACACTTCCCACAACTTACCCATGATGTCTTGAAGGAGATCCACATAGACATAAACACACAAAGGATCAAAGCATCCAGTATATAACATAAGAGATAAATGAACTAATTAACTCAACATATATCATAAATTGGATCAATAAGCAATCATAACCTATGTGGGTGATTAAGGAATCTCGTAAATGATATCAAAGAAGACATAATTGGGAAAGAAAAGTTTCTTTTATCTTAATAAAATGGAGAACAAAGTTAGAACCTCAAAGCCTTGATGTTACAAGCCTCCTCTCACAATCTCCAACCCTCTCCTTAGATGAATAGCCTCCTAACCTTATTTATGTAGCATACTCCTACTCTCGAGAGTTCTCCTCAATCCTTAAGCTTGGGTTAGCTTTATAGGCGAAGAGGGAGAAGTTTTGGATCCATTTCCCAAGGGATGAGATCCACAAATGATGGGATAGGGGTTCCACAAAGAGAGGGAAGTAGCTCCATGATGGGAGGGATCATGGCTGAATAGGCATCCATTTGGACCTTGCTAATTGAGGAATATTCAACTAACAACACTTTTAAACTTTAATTTTTATTTTTACATGTGTTAATTCATGTGCACATGCCATAGTGTAAGACAGTGCACACTTCTGTGTAGTTTCTAATGGACTCTTCTACGTATGCATTGAAGTTGACTAAGGAACTACATAGGAAGCCAAAAATAGCTTTTTGAGCCTTGGGATCCAAGAATTTCATTCCCTTTCAAATAGTTTGGATTCTAAGCTTGCAAGGGGATTATTTGGAACACATTGATGGATAACGAAAGATCCAAACCCATGTTCATGTTTCTAATGCGACAAAATGGCATGTAACAAAGTGGATTAGTAAATACATCTACAAGTTGTTCTTTAGTGACCACATACTCAAGTCGAACAACACTAGCAATAACATTTTCTCTTAAGAAGTGATACTTGATAGGAATTTGCTTGGTCTTTGAGTGCATGAAAGGATTCTTAGAGATGCTGAGAGAACTAGTGTTGTCACACATGATTGGAATTTTATTAGTCAACTCTACCTTATTTTCCTTCAAGGCTTACTTCATATAGAGAATTTGTGAGCAACAAGTGGTAGCTGCAATATATTCTGATTTAGTAGTTGATAAAGAAATGGAGTCTTATTTCTTGTTGACCCAGGACACTAATTATTTTGCTAAAAATAATGTTGAACCTAAGGTGCTCTTCCTGACATGAGTACTAATTTCCCAATCAACATCAGTATAGGCCTTTAATCTAGCCTCTCTGTTGCTATCATACCACATACCATAATCAATTGTGACTTGCAGATATTTGAAGATCCTTTGACAATAAGTACATGAATTTCACAAGGGAAGTATTGAAATATAGCTACCATGCCTACTTCTTGCATGATATTTGGTCTAGATGTTGTGAGATATAGCAAGCTTCTTATCATCAATCTATAGATAGCCTGAATAATTAATAGTGTCTCATCTTCTTTGTATAACTTACAACCTATAACTATAGGGGTGCTAACTGACTTGTAATCTTCCAATCCAAATTTCTTGAGAGTTTTTCGTAGGTATTTGGATTGAGAGATAAATACTCCATATTTTGATTGAGAAATTTGAAATCCTAAGAAAGAGGAAATTTTTCTTATCATGGACATCTCAAACTTTGTTTGCATACCGTTTACGAATTGATGTCCCAACTCTTTAGATCGCTGCCAAATATTATGTGATCCACATATACTACCACAATCAGTAGGTGGTCATCTTCAGACTTTATATATAGATGTATATCTACAATGTCCCTCTTAAAGCCTTGCTGCTGAAGGTACCTATCCATTCTTACATATTAGGCTCTAGGGGCCTGTTTGAGTCCATATAAGGCTTTTTTCAGTTTGCACACAAACCCTTCATTTTCAGTGGGAATGAACCACTCTCGCTGCTCAATATAAACTTATTCTTTTATATATCCTTTGAGAAACGTTGAATTCACATCCATCTGATAGACCTTGATGTTTTTATGACTGTAAAATGCAAGAAACATTTTAGTATCTTCTAGTTGTGCTCCAGGTGCAAAGGTTTCTTCAAAACCTACTCCATCTATTTCGGCATATCCTTTGCAAACTAAGCAGACCTTGTTCCTAACCACTTGACCTTGATCATTTCACTTATTTTTGAAGACCCATTTGGTGCTTATGACACTTTTCTCTTTAGGTCTTAGAACAAGCTCCCAAGTGTCATCTTACTCAATTTGATATAGCTCTTCATTCATTTCCTTTAACTAGGATTTATCCTCACTTGCCTGACTGGGATTCTTGGGATCAATCTGAGATAGCAGAACTAGGTTTACACAAATTGGCTTACCAAGGAACTCTCTCCTATTTTTAACCCCAAGTCTTTGATCACCAATAATTTGATTGTCTTGATGTTGTTTCATTACATACCTTGAGGGAGTTTTGGACCTTGGTGTTGTACTTATTTCTTCATCTTCATCATCTACCTCTGTTTCTACTTGATCTGAGTGTCTGGTGGCTAAGCTTTCTTCTCCAATTGAGTTCATGTCTCTTTTGGAGGACTTGGATTTTTGCATTACTTCATCCACTACTATATCAATGTAGTCCTCAACTCTCTTTGTTCTTTTGTTGTAGCACATGTATCCTTTACTTACTAATGAGTTCCCACGAAATATACCCTCGTCAGCGTGAGAATCAAAATTTCTAGGATTTTTATCATTCTTCTTGATAAAATTTGCTCCCAAACACCTGATAGTGTTTTACTAATGAATGTCTCCCCTTCTGTTGTGGCCAGCAACAACCCCCCTTTTTTTCATTTAGCTATCTACCCAAAATACTAAATGAATAGGGGACCCCTAGTATAATTTTGAGAAGAAATCAAATTTCCCTTCTTCAAAATAAAGATACTATAGCAGGCTTAAAAGCAGTCTTCCAAATATTTCCACCTAAGTCTACGATGGGGAAAAGGTCTTTAAGAAATTGCATTAATGCTCAAGGCCCCCCAAACGTTAAGCATAATGTCGCGTCACAATAAGTAGTGTCCATATGGAAAAACCTCACAATCTCCCGATCTGCGATAACGCCGATCATAATGACCGCACATCGCAGAAATGAAATGGCAACACTTAACAAACATCAAGCTCCTGCGACCCGCGATGTTGTGACCTGCGACATTGCGATCGCCACGATGACACATTCTACGATCCAGCGATTTGCAATAAGCGCGCCTTGCGACAGCACGATCTTCGATAGACCATAAAGCGAATCATAAATCATTTAAAACGCAAATCTTTCAGGCACATCGTTCAAAGATAGACCACTTACCATAACCTGACTTCAAATCATGCGCTTTTAATGATAGTAAGTAGGTTAGTTGTTAGTTATTTAATGAAATAAGGACGTGTGCTTTCCTAAAGAATTGTTTTCACGTAAGGTGGCATATTTAGTATATCGTCTGCATTTAAAACCCTCCCATCATCTTTCTCAATCAGTCATTTCCGCCTCGCTTGTAATCTGCAGGAACTAGGAGATAAGAGCATTCAAAAGCCGAACGCAGAAGCAAATGGGAAAGAAGACTAATGCCCTAGGTTCCGAGGAAAATGAAAAGGCAAAAGAGATGGCGCCCTTATACACAGACATTGCATGCAACAGAGACACAAGAATTTCAACCTAGGAAGGCATGTATAGGCTGCTAGAGGAGGAAAACCCCAGAGTAATGAAGGCCGATAGCGTCGCGGGATCGCCAAACTCTTCCGAGGCATCCTTAGAAGAGCTGGCTTGTTCATTTCTCCATCGAATAGCAGCTAGACACAAGATATTGTCGTATACAGATATGATCAAATGGATACTCGACAATGCAGAGTTACAAGGCAGACAATTCAAGGCTCCAGGACATGGGCTCATAGGATCATTCGCCGCGCAAAACCTAAAGCTTATGTACCATATTCCGGAGCCTCAGATGACCTATAACACGCAATTTGTCCAGAAATTTGCAGCAGAGAAACCAAATCTAGCAGAAACCACTAAAGAATGGACCGGGAGAGAGGAGCCGCTGAAAAAGGATAAAAATGGTAAGTATAGCACAAGCTCTCTCACCTCTCCATATTGTTTTGCTGCAGCCATGCTCTGCAGGCTGTTTGGGATGCCAGACATAAATAAATTTTCAGCTGAATGGCTACCACTCATAGAAGCTGCCACAAATGTCGATCTCATGGATTGGGCCAAAATATGTTCTGATAATTTGTTTACTGTTGTCATGAATTATCGTACTAAGAGATCCTCGTCACAAAGGGTCTACCCTCCATTTTATCTATCTGCTTACATTATGGATTCTATTTGCTATGTATCTAAGTTTCCAACTATGGGTTGGAAATGGACTACCCAAGACTCGTCGCCTATTCATGTTTACCACAAAGTACTATGGGATTCACATTTCGCCCCTCACCTCTATCAAATTTTCCATGGGCTCATTTTACCCGTATATAGGATGATATATGGTGAAGAACCCCCGAGGTGCTCACCCGAAGCGCAAATAGACATCATCCTCGTCGTAAGATGGTTTGGGGAAGAATGGTTCACTTATATCAGAGTGTTTGGGAGCACTGCACCTCCACATGTCCTACCCCTGTATGTCCCCAACAAGATTTTGGCCAGATAAATAGCCTATCAGACTTGCTCTGAAGGCGGCCTAACCAAAGAGTTAAAAGACAAGAAGAAGGCCATATGGCCTCAGTTTCCTATAGCTTGTGGGGCCTTCTCAGTGTTTGATGTGGGACATGCTTTTGCCGAAGTAGGGAATGTGACATCCCTACAATTGTTCAAATTCCCCGCTTGACCTTTTGACCTAAATAACGTCGCCCATGATTTCACTATAAGTGTCAGAATAAAAGTGTTCACCGGAAAGAAAGATTTATTTGATGACTTGTTTCAAAATAAAAGTTCATTCCAGGAAGTTTTGTGAGAAGCTAAGTCGAGGTTGTCCCCAGACGACCTCGAAAAATTTTCGTCATTCAGAGAAAGAAGACTAGCCGGCATCCCTCTAGAAAAACTGCAACCGCTCGCCAGAGAGCCTACTCCAAGTGTCAGCCTCAGCGGAAACTCCAGTTCTTCCAAATCTAGATCTGACGTTGTTCAAGGAACACCCGAACGCTCTAAAAAGTCTGCGAGCGACCAAGGGAAAGTAGGAGAAGCAGCCGGAGATACTGCCCAGTCAAGTGCCATGTCGCAACCACAAATTATCGCTTCCTCATCAAGAAATGTCCCTCCTCCCGTCACTACATCGTCGCCCATCACGACACAGCTCGATAGGGAGTGGGAAAACTTCAACGAGAAAATCAACCTGGAAGGGCAAGTCCCCAGAACGCCTGTAAGCAATGTGCAAGTAACACAGGAAATGGTTTCAACCGTGGTCGGTAGCGTCTCAGAAGCAGAACACAGTCATATTGCTCCGTCTCCCGAACTCCTACTTAGCGTAGAAGAAATTCCCCCATTGGACGTGTCCTATAGTCCTCAACATAAAGAAGTGGTGAGAAGACAAAGAAAAAAGAGAAAGCTGGAGAATACACTGTCACAGAACGCCGAACATTTAGACGTCTTGTGGAAAGACCCTAACAGCGACCCCACGGAGAATCTCACGAAATTGTCTCAAATTGCAGGAGCATATGCTTCTGCGACTATCAACAAGGCGTCTGAAGTGCAGCAACTATTAAAGGAGCAAGAAAACCATATACAGCTACTATAACAACAACTGCAACAGGCCAATGCCAGCAATGAAGCGTCCAAACAACTCGAGAAACTACAAGAATATTTTCAGCAGATGCAGATAAGCTATTAGAAAAGCCTGGATGAAAAAGGAAAGCAGTTGCACGCTTTACAAGAAATAAATAAAGACGAGCCCAGGCTTTCCGAATTCGTTTCAGAATCTACTAGTTTAAATGAGCAACTTTTGTAGCAGCCGGGAAGAGTTGGGATGAAAATTATCGTAGTGGAGTCACTATTGCGAGCTGAGCGACAAACTCACCAGTCAAGTGACAGATCTGCGAAGTGACTACGACCAGGCCGACAGACAAGTGACAGAGTATATAGCTTGGCAGAATGGAGAGGAAGCGAAAAGAGCAAATGCACCTAGAATAAATGAAAGCCATAAAGAATTGCTCTTTAACAAATGGGATGACCAAATCAAGCAGGTAGAACAGGCAGCAGAGGCAGTGGCGACACAGGCTAGTATCCTTATAAACTGTGTAAATGAAAATTTACACAGAGCAAACTTAATCACAAAAACTGCCCCGGGATACCTACCAAACAATTCACAAATAGAGGCAGAATGGAAAGAGAAAGCGCAGGAAAAGGGTAAGGCAATACAAGCTTTGAACAGGTTGAATTAGGAGTGCTATTGGGCATACTTAGTTAAGCCACATAGTCAATGGATGACTGTGAAATGCATCACAAACTCAGCAGAGAAAGTGGTGCCAACTCTCAAAGATTCCGTTTTCGCAGCCCAGCTTAGCGCAGAAGTCGTCCAACCGACTCTTCTCATATCCATGCTGAACACTTGCAATTTCAAAGACCAGATCCAGAGATAACTTATTTTTAGTAGTTTGTTGTTTCTTTTTGTTTAGATTAGAAAAATGGCGGTCGTTTGAGAGTCGTATCCTACAATTTTGTAAAAACACTATTATTAGATTTAGGAAGTAGTATTTTAACCCTT
>APFE030677348.1:139801-156671 GCA_000404065.3 Pinus taeda
AACTGGTCCCGTTATCCCCAGTCGGACCCGCTATACCAAACGGATAAGGAGCTGCCAACCAAGGTCCGGACCGAGTGGGTATCCCCCTTGTTGTAGACCTGATTTTCGGGGCTTCAACATATTTGGCGCTAGAAGGAGGGCCTGAACATAGTGTCTGTTGGAATGATCTTCAAATCATAACATTTGAATCTAGATGGCCGCTCACAGACTTCCCATTTGGAGCTGCATCCATGTTCCTACCTCTTCCAACACTCCACTTGAAGTGGTAAGACTCTTGTCTCAGGTAAAATTCAATGGTAAGGGTAACTCTTCTGCTTTTAATCATGCCCTTCAATTTATTCAAAGAATTTCGAGTTATGATATTCAAAGAATTGATGAAGGCGTTCTATGCAGGATTTTTACTCTTACACTCATGGCGGAAGCTAGAAAATGGTGCAGAAACCTCCCAGTTGCATCGATCCACAGCTGGGATCAATTCACCAAGATTTTTATTCTTGAATTTGATTATTATGACTATGACCAGGTATACAATGAAATTGATCATCTCAGAAAAAACGATGAATCTATTAGAGATTTTAATATGCGATTTCATTTTGATTGTCTAAAATACAATACAGAGACTAAGCTCATAGATGAAGAATCTCCAGATTACACTAAACCTTCCATGCCTCCTATATCTGATCAGGCAGAAATTAGTCCAAGTTTTGTCTCTTTTCTTTCTAATATGAACGAGAATTCCAATTTCAATATGCAAATCGCTCATAATGAAAGAAGCCCTCAGAGCCTAGGAGTTATCCATACTCTAATACAGGAAGACAAAAGTGAAGACAATGGAGGGAAACCTGCCTTGGAGCCAGCAGACGACTTTGATACGAAGTCAGATGACATTGTCGCAAATCAACAGATGCAGACCCCAAGGTCAGAACAGCAAAATATTTTTCTTTCAAGAAGTATCAGCACACAAAGGTATGATCTGAAACCCAATGTCTATATTGAATCTGATGAACGGATATGTTTCTATGATGATAATCTTAAAAAAGTTGCTTCAGAATCACACTTCTCTCTTTACCCTGATGTTTTTAATGATGATAACTTTTCCCCTCTCAACGTTAAAGATATTTCAAAAAACATAGAGGATAAGTCAAAAAAGTCATCATTAGATTTTCAAGATAAAGAGATATCTATAAAACATCCCTCGATTGTTTCCAAGCAAGGAACACTTGAATTTCCTTGTCTGAAATTATATGATCAAAAAGAAGAATCTAGGGAAACTGGTAAAATCTGTGATGATGGTTACTTTGCCAACAACGATGTTATCGATTTATCTCAAGTAACTCATCAAAACCCTAAAAATGAGAGATATTCTAATTCGGAAAACATAGTAATACCATTTAATCCTCATTTTGAGGCCAAAGATCATTCACCTAATTTTGCTGACCAAGACGATCTCCCAATCTATGACTCATACCTTGAAGATACCCCCATGCCTATTCATAATCATAGTCTATCTTCTGTTTCACATGACCTGGCCAGTTCTTGTGAACAACAAAATTTTACAAACTTATCCCAGTTGTATTGTAATTTTATTTGTACAATTTTTTTTTATTATTATTATTCCCACTTACACTCACCTTGTACAAAATCATATTTCGTCTTAAATTTTCAGTTTTTTGATAGATTATTTTGGTATAACCAACACCTTATCAAAGAGCACCCAAAAGACGAGCTTCCATTACGGAAAGCTAAGCTATGTCAAGGAAGTACAGAACTTCCTTCATTACAAGATCATCAAGACACAAAAGAAATTCATCTTTACTTTTATGATCCAGTAGATACTCAGTTGGAAGGAAGATTTTGCGAGAAAGAAATTTCGGACAAAATTCCAACTGGGATTATGCATTCTCATTCCGTGTCCAATGTTAACATCCCAAAGAAAATTCCGTTCTCAACACCAACGTTGGAAAGTTGCACACGTATAGGAGTAAAAATGAGAAAGTGGCTTCATTGGAAATATCATTTCACCTAGTCAAATTTTTGTGTAAAATTAGAATAGGAGTAGGAGTAGTTTAGTTAAGTAGTTAGGTTTACGCTTGAGTAGTTGATAATCCAAATAAGGAAAGAAGATCATCCCTATTGTCTACCCGACCTTAGGGAATGTCTACCTCTCACTTCGTTACTTTTTCCATGAATAAAGTTTGCTTTGGTTAAACATCATTCGATGTTTACAAAGAGGCACCTTTTTCTCTATCAGGATTTTGAACTTCTACTTCTATGAATGACAAATATTTTTATTTAAAGCTTGGGCTTTATTATCAATAGAACTTTAATCCAGATATGATATTAGTTTCAACTCCAAAAAAACTGAAGAAAATAATCTCAGCAAAGTAATTGTCTTACGTCAGTACAATGAAAGGCACCAATGACAAGATGAGGAGTCCCTGTAGAAACATCGATTACCAAAGAAGCATTATTATTGTCGTCCATAAATTTCTTAAGGAAATAAAATTGACTTCCTCCCTGCCAAAGGAAATCACAGCATTCAGGGAAGCAATCCAATAAAAACACTATATCTCAAAGAATAAGAGGTCTCATCACGAACCGACTTATCATCATCACAGATATTATAACTTTCTGACTTTGCCAAAACTGTCCATCAAAACAGGGCAACGACTTAAGATTTTTGCAATCAAAAGACAAGGGGTCTCATCACGAGCCAGCTTGTTCAGCAAAGGTATAAATCTAGTGAATGACTGTGTCACAATTTGGCCACCAAACCAAGACATTGTTCTTTAGAGAATAAAAAAGCAAAAGTGTCAAAATGGGTTTTTCTCTAAATAGTTGTAAGCTCTTAGGCAGGATAAAGGATCATTACTGGTTAATAGGTAACCCTGTCGAGGCTATGGACGCCTGCTAGCAGCAGAGGCTCTACCTGCGACAAAGAAGCATATTTGAAAAGGAATGCTATACAAAGAAGACTTTATCTTAATTTTTATTCAAGACCAAGTAAGGGCTGATGTAAATGCAAGAACAAGCTGAGAGTACAAGTAAATGGAAAGGAGTTGAAACAAAATATCATTGATAGTTTGAAGTATAATATTTTTATCTTTCTATAATAAAGTTTAAGTTTTCTGAGAAAATTTTTATTATTTTTAGAAGTTTGAAAAACGTCAAAAGAAAGTTAGAGATAACTGGTTCTCCCAAGTGAATCGCCAATTGTTGTGGCCAGCAACAAGCCCCCCCTTTTTCATTTAGCTATCTACCCAAGATACTAAATGAATAGGGGACCCCTAGTATAATTTTGAGAAGAAATCAAATTTCCCTTCTTCAAAATAAAGATACCATCGCAGGCTTAAAAGCAATCTTCCAAATATTTTCACCTAAGTCTACGATGGGGAAAAGGTCTTTAAGAAATTGCATTAATGCGCAAGGCCCCTCCAACGTTAAGCATAATGTCGCGTCGCAATAAGTAGTGTCCATATGGAAAAACCTCACAATCTCCCGATCTGCGATAACGCCGATCGCAATGACCGCACATCGCAGAAATGAAATGGCAATACTTAACAAACATCAAACTCCTGCGACACACGAGGTTGTGACCTGCGATATTGCGATCACCGCGATGACACATTCTGCGATCCAGCGATTTGCGGTAAGCGCGCCTTGCAACAGCACGATCTTCGATAGAGCATAAAGCGAATCATAAATCATTTAAACCGCAAATATTTCAGGCACACCGTTCAAAGATAGACCACTTACCATAATCTGACTTCAAATAATGTGCTTTTAATGATAGTAAGTAGGTTAGTTGTCAGTTATTTAATGAAATAAGGATGCGTGCTTTGTTGAAGAATTGTTTTCACGTAAGGTGGCATATTTAGTATATCGGTTGCATTTAAAACTCTCCCATCATCTTTCTCAATCAGTCATTTCCACCTCGCTTGTGATCTGCAAGAACTAGGAGATAAGAACTTTCAAAAGCTGAATGCAGAAGCAAATGGGAAAGAAGAATAATGCCCAAGGCTCCAAGGTAAAGGAAAAGGAAAAAGAGATGGCGCCCTTGTACACAGACACTGCATGCAACAGGGACGCAGAAATTTCAACCTGGGAAGGCATGTATAGGCTGCTGGAGGAGAAAAATCCCAGAGTAATGAAGGCCGATAGCGCCGCGGGATCGCCAAACTCTTCTGAGGCATCCTTAGAAGAACTGGCTTGTTCATTTCTCCATCGAATAGCAGCTAAGCCCAAGATATTGCCGTATACAGATATGATCAAATGGATACTCGACAATGCAGAGTTACAAGGCAGACAATTCAAGGCTCCAGGGCATGGGCTCATAGGATCATTCGCCGCGCAAGACCTAAAGCTTATGTACCATCTTCCGGAGCCTCAGATGACCTATAACACGCAATTTGTCTAGAAATTTGCAGCAGAGAACCCAAATCTAGCAGAAACCACTAAAGAATGGACCAGGAGAGAGGAGCCGCTGAAAAAGGATAAAACTGGTAAGTATAGCACAAGCTCTCTCACCTCTCCATATTGTTTTGATGCAACCATGCTCTGCAGGCTGTTTGGGATGCCAGACATAAATAAATTTTCAGCTGAATGGCTACCACTCATAGAAGCTGCCACAAATGCCAATCTCGTGGATTGGGCCAAAATATGTTCTGATAATTTGTTTACTGTTGTCATGAATTATCGTACTAAGAGATCCTCGTCATAAAGGTTCTACCCTCCATTTTATCTATCTGCTTACATTATGGATTCTATTTTCTATGTATCTAAGTTTCCAACTATGGGTTGGAAGTGGACTACCCAAGACCCATCGCCTAGTCATGTTTACCACAAAGTACTATGGGATTCATAGTTCACCCCTCACCTCTATCAAATTTTCCATGGGCTCATTTTACCACTATATAGGATGATATATGGCGAACCCCCGAGGTGCTCACCCGAAGCACAAATAGACATCATCCCCGTCACAAGATGGTTCAGGGAAGAATGGTTCACTTATATCAGAGTGTTTGGGAGCACTGCACCTCAACATGTCCTACCCCTGTATGTCCCCGACAAGCTTTTGGCTAGAGAAATTGCCTATCAGACTTGCTCTGAAGGCGGCCCAACCAAAGAGTTAAAAGACAAGAAGAAGGCCATATGGCCTCAGTTTCTTGTAGCTTGTGGGGCCTTCTCATTATTTGATGTGGGACATGCTTTTGCCGAAGTAGGGAATGTGACGTCCCTACAATTTTTCAAATTCCCCGCTCGACCTTTTGACCTAAATAACGCCGCCCATGATTTCACTATAAGTGTCAGAATAAAAGTGTTCACCGGAAAGAAAGATTTATTTGATGACTTGTTTCAAAATAAAAGTTCATTCCAGGAAGTTTTGCGAGAAGCTAAGTCGAGGTTGTCCCCAGACGACCTCGAAAAATTTTCGTCATTCAGAGAAAGAAGACTAGCCGGCATCCCTCTAGAAAAACTGCAGCCGCTCGCCAGAGAGCCTACTCCAAGCGTCAGCCTCAGCAGAAACTCCAGTTCATCCAAATCTAGATCTAACGCTGTTCAAGGAACACCCGAACGCTCTAAAAAGTCTGCGAGCGACCAAGGGAAAGTAGGAGAAGCAGTCGGAGATATTGCCCAGTCAAGTGCCATGTCGCAACCAAAAATTATCGCTTCCTCATCAAGAAATGTCCCTCCTCCCGTCACTACATCGTCGCTCGTCACGACACAGCTCGATAGGGAGTGGGAAAACTTCAATGAGCTAATCAGCCCAGAAGGGCAGGTCCCAAGAACGTCTGTAAGCAATGTGCAAGTAACACAGGAAATGGTTTCAACCGTGGTTGGTAGCGTCTCAGAAGCAGAACACGGTCATATCGCTCCGTCTCCCGAACTCCTACTTAGCGTAGAAGAAATTCCCCCACTGGACGTGTTCTATAGTCCTCAACATAAAGAAGTGGTGAGAAGACAAAGAAAAAAGAGAAAGCTGGAGAATACACTGTCACAGAACGCTGAACATTTAGACGTCTTGTGGAAAGACCCTAACAGCAACCCCATGGAGAATCTCACAAAATTGTCTCAAATTGCAGGAGCATACGCTTCTGTGACTATCGACAAGGCGTCTGAAGTGCAACAACTATTAAAGGGGCAAGAAAACCATATACAGCTACTGCAACAACAATTGCAACAGGCCAATGCCAGCAATGAAGCGTCCAAACAACTCGAGAAACTACAAGAAGATTTTCAGTAGATGCAGATAAGCTATCAGAAAATCCTGGACAAAAAAGGAAAGAAGTTGCACGCTTTACAAGAAATAAATAAAGACGAGCCCAAGCTTTCCGAATTCGTTTCAGAATCTACTAGTTTAAATGAGAAACTTTTGCAGCAACAGGAAGAGTTGGGACGAAAATTATCGCAGTGGAGTCACTATTGCGAGCTGAGCGACAAACTCACCAGTCAAGTGATAGATCTGCGAAGTGACTACGACCAGGCCGACAGACAAGTGACAGAGTATATAGCTTGGCAAGATGGAGAGGAAGCGAAAAGAGCAAATGCACCTAGAATAAATGAAAGCCATAAAGAATTGCTCTTTAACAAATGGGACGACCAAATCAGGCAGGCAGAACAGGCAGCAGAGGCAGCGGCAACATAAGCTGGTATCCTTATAGACTGTGTAAATGAAAATTTACACAGAGCAAACTTAATCATAGAAACCGCCCTGGGATACCTACCAAACAAGTCACAAATAGAGGAAAAATGGAAAGAGAAAGCGCAGGAAAAGGGTAAGGCAATACAAGCTTTGAACAGGTTGAATTGGGAGTGCTATTGGGCATACTTAGTTAAGCCACACAGTCAATGGATGACTGTGAAATGCATCACAAACTCAGTAGAGAAAGTGGTGCTAGCTCTCAAAGATTCCGTTTTCGCAGCCCAGCTCAGCGCAGAAGTCGGCCAACCAACTCTTCTCAGATCCATGCTGAACACTTGCAATTTCAAAGACCAGATCCAGAGATAACTTATTTTTAGTAGTTTGTTGTTTCTTTTTGTTTAGATTAGAAAAAGGGTGGTCGTTTGAGAGCGGTATCCTACAATTTTGTAAAAACATTATTATTATATTTAGGAAGTAGTATTTTAACCCTTCTCATGCATTTAGAGAAGGGTCCGGAGATTTGTCAAAAACTTATCCTCAGAACATGCACTTCTGCACCCTCAGAGGAGGTTTTGATGAATGGATGGATCGAAATTTATCTTTACTTGCATTTTGATATCTGCTACTGACGTTGCACTTCTGTACTCTTGGTAGATTTTAGAACAAGTAGAAATAGATTGTTTTGCTTGAGGCTTATGGGTAGAACTAGTCATTAATGGTACTTCTATCTCGTGGCAATGTCTGCTTATACTCTTTAAGTAATTTACAGTTTCAGTTTTTTATGCATTATTGCCTAAACATATGGGTTATCATTTGGCACTTTTGTACGGTGGAGTCATATGGTTCATGTGTGACATATGAATGGCTTATTATGCGATATGCTGTTCACAACTGTTTTTCTTAACTTCTTACGCAAAGTAGTTTATCTCAAATGGTTTCTTTTCTTATGATAGCTGAATGATCTTTATTACCAGTTATTATTCGAAATCTTTTTAGATCGCATAATGGAAGACATACAATCCCGGGTTAGAATAGATTTGATTTGTTGTTTCTCATTAGATACAATAGCATAGAGTAAAGTTAAAGAATCTGATTTAGATTAGCTTTAAAATACTCTCAGATCGGCACAGTTCAACTCTATACACACACACACACCCAAGATCGGGAAACTGGTCCCGTTATCCCCAGTCGGACCCGCTATACCAAACGGATAAGGAGCTACTAACCAAGGTCTGGACCGGTTGGGTATCCCCCTTGTTGTCGACCCGACTTTCGGGGCTTCAACACCTTCCATAACTCATAGCAATTTTTATCACTATTATGCATGAGTTGTGTTCTGTTTGATAAGTAAATTGTTGCTTCTCCCAAAGAGGTGTGAGGTACATCTGCTTCATCCAACATAGCTCTAGTCATCTTCTAGATTGTTCTATTCTTTCTGTCAACTACTCCTTTTTTTTGTGGAGTTCTGGCCATAGAATATTGAATCCTTATGAAATGCTCTTCACATAATTCTTCAAACTCTATTGAAGTGTATTCTCCTCATCTTTCTGATCTTAATCATTTTATCTTTAGATATTTCTCATTTTAAACCTAAACTTTAAATGTCTTAAAATTTTTAACCACTTTTTATTTCTCTTTTAAGAGCACGATCCATGTGGCTTTGGTAAAATCATCAATAAGAAACATAAATACCTCTCCTATTGGAATTTTTGTTATGGTTGGGTTGCATATATTTGTGTGAATTTACCCAACAATCTAGATGAAGAAAATTCCTTTGCCTTGAAGTGAGTCCTGGTATGCTTACCAAATTGACAAGATTTTCATATTGAATTATCATGTTTTGGAAGTCTTGGAAAAACTCTTACAACTCCTATCTTGTTGACTTTTATCAGATAGTCAAAATTCATATGAACATGTCTCCTATGCCATAATCGGGTTTCACTTGTCTTGCTCAAATAGCAACTTGTTCTGGAATCATCAAACACATATACATTATTATGAGATTTGACTTCCTTTCCCACCAACTCTCCATTCTTTTCATGTCATATCTCACAATTTTGTATCGAAATGTCACATTATAGCCATTATCACACATCTGGCTCACACTAAGAAAATTGTGCTTGAGACCCTTTACATACAATACATTTTGAGCTTTAGTCTTTTCATCAAGACTGGATATGTCCTTTCCCTATTTTTTGTTGGAGCATTGTTGGAAAACGTTACATTGTTCCCCATGTCCTTTTATTTCAAAGGTAGGAATCTACTTTTATCCCTGGCCATATGCTTGGAACAATCACTATCCACATACCATTTATTTTCTTGATCATGTTCTACTAGAGAAATTCCACATTCCATGTTCTTCTTATCCTTTTGAAAATCTAGACACCAAGAATTTTGGGGTTTACATTATTACTCAAATTTGCATCTGCATTCACTTGCATTGTGCCCAAAACTATTACATTTGAAGCACTCAACATCATCCATTAGGGGAGAGAAGGGATTTCTATTTCTAGGAGGAGAAATTTGAGATTTATAATTTTGATACTTATTATATCTAAAATTTTCATCTCTTTCAACTTTGACCCTTCTATAATCAAATTTTATGTCCAAAGACATGACACTTATAACAATGACCATAAAATAAATTGGAGTACCTGAAGTTGGAAAGTTCATGATTTTGTACATGAAGGTACCTTTGTTGTCTTGTCCAATGATTCATTCTCCTTTGATATGACTCCTTTGAGAATTTGAAATTCTTATTCAAGTGATGAGCTCCTCTCTTGCTTGCTACATGTCTATCTTCATTGATTCTTTTTGGATGCACCTTTCCATAGCTCTGAGGTTCCTCAAATTCTTGGAAGCTAAAGTTAATCTTCTTCATAGAAGATTCTTGTGGTCTAGGATATCAGACCTATTTTTTTTATGGAGACCTTTGACTTTTTAGAATCTGATCTATCTTTCTTATCCCTTCTGCAAAATTTTCATTTACACTATGCTCATTCTTTAGTCTCTCAAGATATGTTCTCAGAGAGAAAACTTATGCCTCGAGACTCTAACATTTTTCTTCCCACTCATGGATTAAATCATTAAGAACTCCATCTTTTCATTTAACTTCTTCTAATTTGAGTTTCAAGGACATAACTTCTTCTTTGCGTGTCTCTCATATCATCTCCTTCTTAACTTTGAACAACTCCTATTTTAGGTGTATGTTCTCTTCTTCTAGTTCCTAACATGTTTTTTGTTTTTCTTCTAGTTTAAGAGATAATTTGTCTTTACTTTTAAAGGATTCTTCACGTTTTTCTTTTTGATAGAAAAATTCCTCATTATCTTATTTGTGCATACCTTCTTCAGCATGTTGCATATGTTAGTTCAGTCTCTTGTTCTTTCTTCTGACCTTCTTTAACTCATCAAGGGAACTGATGAGTTCTCCTTCAAAGTCCACTACTCCTTCTTGCTCTTCTTCTTCAAAATCTGGAATATTTTGTTTTTTGGTGTTTTCTCCAAATGCCATGAGTAACCACTCATTTGAATCATCCTCTAAGGATTTTTCACTATATGACTATGGTTCTAAGCTATCCTTTTTGGAGTAGAGCCTGTTCTTCTTAGCAGGCCTCTTATTTTGATGTTTTTGGGCTTTTCCTTTGAGATTCTGATCATATTCCTTTTCTGTGCTTTCTTTGTAGGGGCACTTGGATGAAAAACATCCAACTCTTCCACAATAAATGCATTTGAAGGGAAGCTTCCCTTTATACTTTCGTGAGAAATTCTTTAGTTTCCTATCAAATTTAGCTAGCTCCTAATTAGATTCACAACTCGAGCATTCCTGATGGTCTTTGTGCTCCTTAGCCTTCTTGGACATCATGAAAGTTGGCTCCTTTGATTCAAACTTCTCTTTCAATACTCTCATCTCATAGATTTTGAGAGTACCAAGCAATTGGTCCATTGTTAGACTCTTTATATTAGAAATATCATCAATGGCAGAGATTTTGGCATTAAATCTCATAGGCAGAGATCTAAGATTTTTTGAACAATTATATCTTTTTTGGTAGCTTCACCATGTCCTCTAATCATATTGGTTACTTCATAAGCTTTGAGGAAGTATTATGCTATGTTTTCTTTTTCACTCATTCTTAAGCTTTCAAACCTCATTCTGAAAGATTGTAGTTTGGTATGCTTGACTTTTTCATCTCCTTCATGACTCTGATTGAGGTTGACCCACACTGCCTTAGCAGACTTACACTCCAGAAATTTTACAAGTTTAGATTCATTAAGGCCAAAGAGAATGGTGTTCTTGGCTTTAAAATTATTTCCATACACCTTTTTACTATCTATATTTGAGGGAGGTACATCACGAACATCATAATCCACCAATACATAGATCCAAACATCAACTCTTAGGGACATAAGGTACGCTTCCATCCTAACCTTCCAAGAGACATAGTTTGTCCCATCAATGAATGGTATCTTTCTTGAATAAGAATCCTAACTCTCTTTCCTAAACACAATTCCTTATGGATCTAACTTCCAACGGTTAAAATATTCCTGAAGGAACTTGCCTCTATTACCAATTGTCGGAATAAGGAATTACTAGGGGGGTGAATCAGTAATAGTGATGTTCTTAGAGCTTTAAGCAAAAATATTTATTTATTTTCACTACCATTTTCTTGTGAGTGCATCCATAATAAAATATAGATAAACATCAAGATAAGCCATTCATATCTACACAAAATCCATCAAATGAGTAGCACACACATATTGACACATGTATTTTTATGTGGAAACTGAAAGGGAGAAAACCACCAATATATTTGTTGTTATAATGTAAATTAAACACCTACTTAATTACATCAATCTTTTTGTGAGCACCCACTCGCAAGAAGCCCCAAACTCCTTCATACAATAAGCTACAAATTTCCAAGAGGCACGAACCTCTTATGAATGCAGACCACTACCTATTCTAGCCATTGTTCTACTTTTCATACAATTATCAAATTGAAAACAGAGGCTAACAAACATGCTCAGAAATATAAACTTCATCTACTGCTATGCCAAATATTCCCTTTTGCTCAGTAGTTCTCCTTTGAACTATGCTCTCTATTTCTCAACCAACTCTAGTTTTGGACCTTTGCTATGCCATCTTAGTTCACACTTGACCTCAATCACCCTTTAGTTTACACACTCATAGTGATGCACACTTTAGATCACAACAATTATACTTTCCCCCACTTTTCACAACTGCACTCCACTATTTTTTTCCTTTGTTACACTAGGAATGGTGTTTAATTTGTAGTCCTTCATGTTTTCTACAAGCGTACTTATGTATCACACTCCATATTGTTTTTTCATCAGGTTGTCTTCCCTCTACAAACATATTCAATTAAGTAAATGGGCTTTGTTCACTCAACCATTACAGTGACAGTATATCTTTGACTAGATATCTGGGTGTCCCCCATATTGAGAATGAGTTCTAAGTCAGACTACACACACAAGAAAAGATCGCCATTCCTTCTTAACTACTTCACATAGATATGAGTGTATTGAAGGCATGGATTCTTTTCCTATAGTAGCTACAACACTCTATCAAATCCCATAAATGTATCAATATGGTATCCCAGAGCTATTCTCTTCGTTTATTTCCCCGTGTCATGCAAGTAATTATTAGAGGAGGCTTACTTTAGCTCGAGACATACTTTACAGTCGTCATTAATCAAATGGCACCAACCTCTCTGTGCAAATTTACTTTCAGTTGTCGACTCATACATACTCTATGTGCTATGCACTGAAGTTACCAACTCATCCATATTTTTTTTAAAACAAATGTCGATACATGAGTTGGATCCCAGAAGCCCTTATGCTCATAATGTTTCTTTAAATACAAATCATTAGAGTTACAGGTTTATGGGCCTTCAAGCACTATCCCACTAGGATGCATTATTCCTTGGCACATTTCCTTTGATTTTTTACTGAGCTTCTTCAAATTCTTTCCAATAATGTTTATCCTTATTCATGGATCAAAGGCCCTTGATCACCGAGACACATGAAAGCTTTACAAAACCAAGTCCTGGGCATACCTTTCAATTTTTTACGGAACGTCAAATTTCAAAAAAATCTTTATCTTTCATCTTTGTTACCTACCACATAATCCCAATGCTTTATCCTTTTTCTTTAACTCCTTATGGGCTTTTGGTCCTTCTAGGGTTTCATGATTTCAGGTTTAGTTCTCGCTACCCCGAATCAATTCTTATCCCATGACTTTTCTTCCAAGCTTCCAAGATTCCAGGCTTCTGAGCTCTTGGGTAATTTTCCCACTACCTTGGGTTGATGCCATATCATAACCCCTTTTTAAATAGACCTTCAGGCTTCTAGGCTTGTAGGATTTCTGAGTTTCAAGCTTCCTGCTACCCTAAATCACTATAATCCCATAACACTTTTAAATAAACCTTTGTGCTTTCGTGCTTTCCAGGGTTCCAAGAACTACTACTAAGGACTTCAAGGTCCTTATCTTGACTTATCATAATTTTTTATCGAGAGGCCCATTTGTTGAATTCCACATACCATTGGAAAGATAGTTACAAGAACTTTCAAACTATGTCACCTTAAGGAGAAACTGAGTTGATATCTTGAGACATAATATCCACCAAATTTTGGGACCGCCCAACCATCATAGTAATACTTTTTATGGCTTCTCCACTAAGCCTGCTACTATTATGATTCTCTACAGAACACTACAACAACCATGGGACCCCCCTGAACAACATGCTCATCAATGCCAACATCGACTTCCTCTATTCTCAATGTTGGTTTCGTTGACATCATTTCCAACATACCAAGTTCCACCAACCATTCAGATAATGCCAATTGTCTAACATAACCCCGACTACCATAGTTTCCTCGAACAAGAGAATCATCAGGAATTTAGACATGATCAGATGTCAGAGGGATAATATTTTTGTGACATCCCTTAGCTCCCAAATATTAAGGGATGGAACCTTCATGGAGGAACAAAGACCCCAGGCATAGATTCTCTATGATCTCAAGAAATGTTAGAATCAATGATGGGAACCTCATGGAGGTTCAAATCCTTCGAAAATTTCAAAGATGTTACCATCTGTTTTTTGCCACCCCAGATTCCCCTGGACAATCCCCTACTTTTGTTCCTGATAGTAAAATTCATGGAAGAGTTTGGACTAATAATTGGCCCTATGGGAGAAGCCTTCTCCTTGTGAATAGTGAGGGGAATAAGGTCCATCAATGGCTTCCACGTGAGAAGGTTGATATCCATTACAGGAAGATTGAGGTTAAAAATGGGCCTCAAAATAAAAATGTAAAACAAAAATCAAATTCATAAGAACCACTAGGATTCAATATGATGATGTTAGCCATGGGGGATGATTCACCATTTTTGGAGTAAAAAGGTTATAAAAAAAAAAAAAAAAAACTATTTTTTCATCTCATACTTTCAACTTGTCTCCCTACAAATTTACTCAAATTTTGAGCAGGAGCACTCATTGGAAATACAATTTAATATTTTTATCCACAAAGTACCCATGTAGCATACTTTTGATGGATCCTACTGCACGAAAATGTGAAATACATGAAAAAATGTGATTGCAATCACATTTTTTCATGTATTTCACATTTTTTGTATAGTAGGGTCCATCAAAAGTATGAAACATAGGCACTCAATAGATGCAAAATTAAATTATGCATCCAACATGTGCTCTCGCTCAAAATTTGAGTAAAATTATATGGAGATAAGTTGAAAATATGAGTTGAAAAAGTAGTTTTTTCTTTTTCCCCTCCAAAACTTTATGAGTTATTATTTCCACTATTATTTTATAATATTCCTTAGGAGGCCCATTTTAGACCCAAAACTGTCTCTAATGACTACCAATTTAATTAGTTAGTGTTGTACCTGTATGTGAAGATCCTAGTAGGTAAGGGGAATTTTCTTTCAACGAAGGAGGGAACTCCACAATAGTGGGGTAGCTCTCATTTGGCCCACCCCACCTCAGTGATATTTGATTTGAATCCAGGAAAAATAGAACCTAATGTGACACAGGAGGTATACTAGACCAAGGATGTGAAATAGGGGCAGAAACCATAAAATATTTTAGAATAGATCACCTTCTAGAGGCACCCATGTGCACTGTCTGGCATATATCTTCAACAGGACCATCACCCAAACTTGAGATGTCTAGGGAAACAACCTTTTAGAAATGATCTACCTTCCAAAAAAAAGAGAATTAGATGGTGAACTAGGAGAGTTTATTGGAGTCAAAGATCTTTTGTCATAGCGAGTCAATGGAAAAAACACAATCTTGCATATCTCTTCCAACCCTACCATGAAAACAGCTTAAACATTTTGCTAAAACATTCCACATTTGGTGACAGGACAAGTATCTGAACGGGACCACCCAAAAATCAATACGTTGGTCAAATGAAGAAGTCCCCCACTTAAGACCAAGAATTGTGTTTACCACCAACAACAATCCAATGTTCACATGTTTTGCTTGATTCCAATGAGCTTTTTGGCAATAAGCCTTCATTGATCTCAATATCTCTTCAATACTCAAACCACTATTCAAGTCTTGATATCCTTCCAAGGGTTAAATTTTATTAAATCTCGTCAAGTGCTAATATGTGAAATGAAATGAAATGATAGGTTTCTTGTGCAAATGAAATAATATTATTTGAACATTCCCTTTAGAGGAGTATTTAATGTTATTGAAACAATATTTTGATGGGTATCAATGTACCAAATATCCATCACTTGATAAACATAATAGAGCATGAAAATAAAACAATGGGAGTATTCCCATAATATTCTTTTGGGGGTTGATGAAAAGGTTCCAAAATAATGAGGATTTGGAAATTTTCACATAATTTTTAGCTGAATATTGATGAGCAAGATAAAGCAATCCATATGGGATGATTTTAAAAATTATCAACACAAATCAAAAGTGAGTTTTCACATGCACCCAACAGACTAATCACTAATGTAAAATTTAATGTTTGGAAGTTGCATTTAAGTTTCAAGGTATGTAGAATCCAATTGTAATGATCATATTTGACACCTTAGAGTGCTTAGATTCACCCCTTTCCATTTAAATCAACATTCAAATTCCCAATTTACTCACTTTGCTCTATCTTCCAATTGAAAAACACATATTATTGATATTCCCAAAAACAATTGTGTTTCTCAACTTACCAACTATAGGAGGTGAAATTATGAGCTATGCATTAGTTTTTTGTCTTGTTATCAATAGTAAGTATTCAATTGAGGTTAGTTATGTTAGCGCTCAAATCTGCCTTAGGCTGAAATAAGGCAAGACTCAAGGCCACATTAAACCACGCTCAGCCTCGTAGCTAGCCCTACGAGGACAGGAGAGGGCTCTCTCCGGGTCAAACTCGGCAAAAGATAATCGAAATGGCTCGAGATGACTGAATTGATGATTAATTTTAGGCTAGGTATTAAGTACAAAGAGTTTAGAATTGATTTTTTAAAGGTTTTCTTGAATTCAAGGGAGAGGCAATTTTAGGTGCGGGAATGAGACACAGTTTTTGCAGAGGTCTACTTGGGGCAAGATAGGAGATTGTTTTGATGCCTTAAAGTAGGTAAGATGGATAGATCAGACTGGTGAGGGGCTAAGGAGAGCAAGGGGTCTCAAGGATTCTCCTTAAACTGAAGAAAACATAGAATATTAAACAAATTTAAAGGCAGAGCATAGCAATTTCATGGATTCTACCTTAACACTTCATTTGCTTAATAAGAGAAGATTAAATAGAGATAATGATGCACATACATAACTTACAAGAACTGAAGGAAACACACCATCAAGACATAGAGCCACATGGATCCCAAGTAGTGCTGCAAAACCCTGGTCTTTCCTTTGCCAAAATGTTGGTAAAATATGTACAATATAGTCTCAAACCTATCCCAAGAGTCCAACCATCAAAATGACTAAGAAGATACATAATATAGACAAGCTAACACATTTCCTTGCCTCTAGGGGTCGAGCTCATCATTTTAGGAGTTGTTTCAACCAATTCTAAACAAAGCACTAGAGTCTAGGCAGTCAAAACAACTTGCCTCTATAAGCTAGGAAACCAATTCATTCATTAAATGTTTTGCCTTTTCATGAATGAATCTTCTAGAAGAGATAAATAAGTGTCATGTCAACATAAAATTACATTAATTACATCAAGGAGGATGAAAAATCCCTC
>APFE030677351.1:0-13531 GCA_000404065.3 Pinus taeda
CCTTAGCATCAAATGATAGCCTGCAAGAAATCTGCGAGCTTCTTAAAAGTAGAGGAGATAAAACAATATATGATATCTCAAAATGGGATGAATTTGGGTTCTGGATTGATTGGAACTTTAGTAACATACCAGATCATTTATCACAACAAATAGAAATGCTAAAAGAAGAACTTCGTGAAGCAGCTCCGGTGCACAAGACAAAAAAAGATAAATGGGGTTGGGGACCTACAGGAGTATACTCCTCAGCCAAAGGTTATGAGTTGTTGCAATCACACAGAGATAGATCTCTCCTTGCAAGGTTTTGGATGGAGGTATGGGATCCATTGGCGCTACCCAAGGTTAACTTCTTCTTCCGGATATTAATGCACAAAAAGATTTTGACTGGTGAAAACTTATTGAAAAGGAAAATAGTAGGTCTGCATAGATGCTCACTATGCAAAGAGGCCATGGAAACCATGGATCACCTATTTATAGACTGCTCATTTGCAAACAAAGTTTGGACACTCATACTCCAAGTACTCAAGGCGACAATCCCCACTAAAATTTCAGTAGTGGACTTATTTTTATCATGGAAAGATTGCTATCCTTTGTCCTCCCTCAACTCCTCATGAGCTAGAATCTGGATCACCATTCCCAAATTTGTGTGTTGGAAGCTATGGTTAGCTAGAAATGAGCAGATTTTCAACAATGTAGTCTGGACACCCAATACGGTAGCAGCAAAAGCAAAAGGCCTTCTCTTGGAAACTTTGAACTCCCAAAAACTCAAAGATGACTCTTTGGTGCAACAGGAGGAAAAGAGCTGGCTTGGAACTCTTGCATTAACCCAACGGATCCAAAGTATTGGAAAACCCCAACTCAATCCTGAGTGGAGGCTAAGAGATAAGGATGAAATATTTCAGAGTTGGTGGAGGTAGCAAGGAATAACTACAATCTTCTTTGATGGTGCCTCAAAAGGGAACCCTGGGATAGCGGGAGCTAGACGACTCATATACTCTTCTGACGGAAGCACCAAAGAAACCTTTTGTTGGGGACTAGGACACCGATCCAACAACCAAGCAGAAATCTTGAGCTTGATAAAAGCATGTCAAATAGCCAAAGAAAGAGGACACTGGGAGCTGCAAGCATTCAGTGATTCAGAAATCCTGATCAAAATGATACATTCGAAAGGTCAATTTAATGATGCCAGCTTAAATAAGAATATGCAAAGGCTGAGATATATCCTACAGGACTTAACTTCCTTTAAATGCTACCATATTCTCAGAGAATCAAATAAAGAAGCAGACTATTATGCCAATAAAGGATGTCTTTTGAGCCAAGGAGACCTCAACATAAACGAGGGAGAACCAGAAAAAATTTGCATCCCATGAAAAAGACATCAACTTGTAACAGGAAAATGTAAAAGTCCTGCACTGAAGATTGTAAGGCTTCGGCCATTTGGAGCTCTTTATTAATAAAAATCCATACCCGTTTCAGCTAAAAAAAAAATAGTTTTGATTGAAGTCATTTTAACAACATGAGAAAATATCTCATCAAAGTATATACCCTTTTGTGTGCAAATCCCTTCACCACAAGTCTAACTTTATACATTTTTCTACCTCCATATTCTTCCTTCAACCTGTAAATCCATTTATTCCGCAATGCTATTTTACTTGCAGGCAACCTGACTAAATCCCAAGTTTGGTTATGTACTAAGGAGTCCATCTCTTCTTTCATGGCTTGCTCTCACTTCTTCTTGGTTTCTATCTGCATTGTTTCTTCATAACATTCTGGTTCACTGGAATTAATCAAAAATACATAATATAATGAAGGAGAGTATCGTTCAGGGGGTCTACTTATCCGGGTAGATCTTCTAACGCCACTTTCAGGTGTTTGAGGTGCTTGTTGTTGTTGTAGTTGCAATTGTTGTTGTTGTGGCTATTGATCATTACAATTTTTAGGCACCTTCACTTTTTCGGTGATCTCATCAAGCATTGTGTATTATTTGTTTTCATTTTCATGTTTCTCTTCCTACATCTGATCCTTATACAAAACATTTTGATTGAATATGACATCTTTGCTCCTAATGATTTCGTGTTTTTCATAATCATAAAAGAGATAATCAAAAGCATTAACACCATATCCAATAAAGGTACATTTCTTTGATTTTTCCTCAAGCTTTGTTCTATTTTATTTATTAATGTGGACAAAGGCTTCACAACCAAACGTCTTTAAAAATGAGTAGTTTACCTTTTTACGTGTTAATGCCTCCTCTGGAATACAAGGAACTTGAAGGCCCTCTGTTTATTAGATAAACAACACTATCTATATCTGCCCCAAATTGTAAAGGAAATCCTACATGCAATCTCATGCACCTTGCATGCTCCATGATTGCCCGTTTCATCCTTTCTGACACACCATTTTCTTGTGGTGTTCCTGGAACTATCTTCTCTTTGTGAATTCCATTATCTTAATAGTACCTATCAAACTCTTTATGCAATATTCACCTCCATTGTCTGATTTGAGACACTTCAACCTTTTTCCTGCCTCATACCGAACCAAAAATTTCTATTTCTTGGAAGTATAAAATACATCAGATCTATTTTGAATACAATAAATCCAAGTTTTTCTGGTTGCATCATCAATAAAAGTATCATAATAACGAGAGAAACCGAGAGATGATACTTGAGCAAGTCCCCATACATTTGTATGCACAAGCTCTAATTTTTCGCTCTTCTTTTCTTTCCCAACTCCGAGGAATCTAACTCTCTTCTGTTTTCCATAAACACAATTCTCACATAATTCCAAATCAACATGCTTCAAACCTGGCAAAAAATTTCTTGAGTGAAGAATCTGCATCCCCTTCTCACTTGTGTGCCTGAGCCTATCATGCCACAATGTTGTATCTGCTCCTGTAGAGGTTAAAGAATTAATAAAATTAGAAATACCATTGCATAAATAAAATGTACCAAGCTTTTCTCCTTTTGATATTACCAGGGATCCTTTAGGAATTTCCAGGTTTTATCTGTAAAAGTAGTTACACAACCTTCACCTCCTAATTGCCTTGTTGAAATTAGATTTTTCTTCAGATATAGAACATGCATTAGCTCCTTCAATAGCCATTGATTCCCATTTTGATGTTTTATGAAAACTTTACCATTCCAATGATTTTACAGGGTTTATCATCACCCAATCGAACTTGTCCAAAATATCCTTGAACATAATCATGAAAATGTTTCCTATTAGGTGTGGCATGGAATGAGGCCCCTGAATCTATCACCCAGACATCAAAATTATTTTCTAATGAAAGAATTAACGCATATTGCAACACATCACCTGTCACATTTGCTTCATGATTGTTTTCTTGTTGAGCGTCTCCTTCTTTTCCCTTCTGAAACTTGCATTGTTTCTTCAGGTGTCCTTTCTTCCTACATTTCTTGCACACTATCCATGATTTGGACTTGGATCTGTCTTTCCTTGACTTACTGCGATATCTTGGGCTCTTTCCTCTTTCCATTTTTCTTCCCCTAGTCTCTACAGTCAAAGCATTACCTAATGTCTCACCAGAGCTTTTTTGTCGCATTTCCTCGCTAAGGATTGCACCAACAACATCATCAAACTTTAAGGTACTAGATCTAGAGATAGAGTTACTAATGGCCATAACTAAACCATTCCATCTTTCTGGCAATGAGAACAAAAATAACAGAGCCCTAAATTAATCATCAAAACTTACCCCTACATAACTTAAATGGCTGGTAACTGTATTAAATTCATTTAAATGATCAACAACAGATCCACCTTCTGACACCTTCATATTATTGTTTTCAGGCTTCTGCAATCAGTGCTTTGTGTGTTGTTTTCTTCCGGAGTTCTCGCATTCATGATTGTTTCTATTGACGTTTCGAGCCATCCACCGTGGCTCATCATCAGGATAGATCAGTAATTGTGTAGGACAGATCTCCTTGGGCTTGAATAAATAGGGTTAAGAGATGCACATGGAATGGAAGCCGACCTTGCCAGACTTGTTTTGTAATTTTTGGGTTTTGATTTAATTATATGCTATTTAATAAAATAAAATAGTTTAAATTGAGTTTGAAATATTTAATTATGTAATTGAATTGTTTAATTATTAATTATTAATTTTATGTTCATATCAGTAATTATTAATTAATTGTTTATTGGTTTCTTTGTTTGTTAAAAATGTAAATAATTATTTAATATATATATATGCTTTTTTTTTAAATGAGAATTTATGAATGGTTTTTAATTTATTCTTATTATTTTTATTTTTATTTTGTTTTTATATTATTTATTTATGAATAATTATATTATGTTTGTTATTACTTTATTTTATACTTAAATTTATTTGAGGCTGAGGGTTTTTCATATAGTTTGGCCAATGTCGACATTAACCCCTATGTTGTCATTTCCTTTGAAATATTAAAGGCTATCGATGCTGTTAGGCACAACCGTATTGTTCCAAGTGCCTTTCTGTCGAGAATATCCCATTCTGGGTCTGTCATATTCATCGAATTCTTTGTCTTTCCGCTCAATGGTAGGTACATATCTTTCTGATACAAGTAATCTTCCATCTACATCTTCCACAATTGGTAGTTTTGGCCATTATTTTTTTCGACCCTAAACCTACCATCTTCCGCCATTGCTCCCACTCGAACCAGGAACCATTCTCTCTTGCGAGTTTATCAGCCAAATAGACCTTCGGCTCTGATACCAGTTGTTAGAAAATTATAAATTACATAGAAATGGAACACATAAAAATATTGCAGAAATATAAACACAAAAAACACATAAAACAAAAGAGATACAGATATACGTGGTTCACCCAATTGGGGCTACGTCCACGAAGAAACAGCCAGTCCTTCCTTTTATATTATCCAGCAAAATGAAGAGATACAACCTACAGTAGATCCATTTCAATTCCCTCTTCGCTCTCACAGAGTCTCCTCTCTCTTTCTCGCTCAGAATACACATCTACATAGCGGCAATACAATTCCCTCATACATAGTGAGGGGTTTCCTTCTAGGGAAAAAAACCTAAATTAAACATAACTTCTATCATTAGATTTCCGCCTAATGAAAAACCCAGATTGACTATGAAATTACAACATTTTACAAGGCAATTTTACATCTATTTTTAGCTTCGAGGGCGCTACCCCTGATCCCCTGCCAGGGGGAGGCTCTAAAGAATCATTGTCACCCCCCTGGACCCCTTGGCGATGCGCTTAGGGGTCTAATGCAACGATACCTTTGAACAAAGAAGATAATTAGGATCCACACCCAACAATGACCTCCTTGATACTTTCATCAGTTGGAAATGTATAATCAAAAGTATTAAAGAGTGCAACTGGTTCTAACCAAGGCAAAGGAGAATAATCCTAATATAGTTATCCATTCGATCAATATCAGAATATGAAAGGTTTGAAAAGGATTGTACTGCCTGATGATCCAATTCAAAAGGGCTCAAAGGCATCTCATTGCCATAGGAGGCTAACTCAGACTCTAAAGGCACTACCCATGGATCAGAGGATGACATAGTGCTTGATGTAATCATGTTTACCTCGGCAATATTAGAAGGAAAATTTGGTGGAGGAAACGCAAAGTTTCCCATCAATGATGAGTCATTGAGTAAACCAACACCAATACCTTCATAAAGAGAATTCGATTTTCCGACAAAAGGCATGCTACCCGTACAGTTAGGGTCTGAAGTGTAGTAAGACAACTGGTCTACTTTGACAAATTTTCCCTTGTGAGGAAATTGTATAATTCGAAACAATGATGAGACCACTACAGACATAAAATAGGTCCAACTTCAACCAAGAAAAAGGTTGTAATAAAACTGAGCATCAACAACTTCAACCTTAATTGCGACAATTTTTCCCTCTAGCTCTATGGGTAAATCGTTCAGGATCCCATATGGACAAAAAATCTTCCATCAAAGGCTTTTAGAGTGGTAGGTGACTGATTGATGGTTGGAGAGCCTAAATATTTCCAATAAGCAATCAGCATAATGCATGTAGAAGCTTCTTCGTCAACAACTGTGAAAAATACTCCTCAAGTTTTAGAATAAACTTGAACTTGGAATGTTAGTTGACGAGGGAGTCTCGGGATATGACTCTCGAGATCAAAGATAATTAGGTTAGAATCTTGCGGATCAATAGATCCTATGGATGACAATAAAATCTTTCATCGTGTTGTGCATGTTTGCAAAGCCTCCAAAGCTGACAATGTAGAAGGAGACATAGCCATGTCTTCAACAATGTTGTAATTTTGTGCAAGTCTAGCATGTAGATTGAAAGCTTATTTCCAAAGCACACCTTTGGGAGGCGGTTGAATCATTATGTTAGGGTTCAATTTCACGATCTGTTATGGTTTAGAAGGAGGAGGAGGAATTGAATTGGAAGGTTGACCAAACTAACTAGCCTCATTTGCATTGTCAACAAGACGTTTAGACCCGTAATGTTTAGATCTCGTAGCTACCATAACTTCTTGTAAATACATCATCAAGATCTTGTGACATGGAAGAGGAATATGTGTTATGAAAAACTAATTTTCTATCTTGAGAAGGAAATGGATCCTTCAAAACAGAACCTTTAAAAAATTTGGAAACCACTGCCCAATGTGGGCATTCCTTAGTATAGTGATCCTCATTACAAATAAGGCAAGGATAGCAAGGTTTTTGTTTTTTGTCAGTAGAATCAGTTTTAGTAGGTTTCTCTTTGGAAGAAATATTTTGTTTTGATTTGCCTTTCCCCTTCTTTTTACCTCCGGTTGATTTTGTCTTGCGAGTAAATTATTCTACGACATTAATCTCAGAAGTAGTTTCTGGAGAAAGGCTTTCAGATGGTGTATATTGTATGGCCAAAGTCTAATTAGTTTTATAATTTTTCCTTTTCCCCTTATATTGCTGGCTAATAGAACCTATAATACCATCATCGAAATTATATCCTATAGGAGACGTAATAATTGGCTCACACGTAGGGCGTGATAAATTTGGGATTTTCTCATAGAAAGTTCCAGATTGAGTGTAGACTAAGTCGAAGCACTGGGCATGAGAAATTACCTGCTCTTTCATGACGACAACTCCCTTGGACACATCTTTCGTGATAATGGGAAGAAGTTACTTTGTAAACCAGTCAACTAAAATATGATCTAGAAAGAAAACCTTGGCTAAGTGACATCTATGTCTCCATTCATGGATATGATTAGAGATGTGCATCGATTCGATTGTTTTAAATACGTCAATAGTTGAGTACCAATATCATAACATATTGGTAATTGAAAGTGGGTTAAAATTGTTGTTGTTAGGGAGAGAGTTATGGAAAGAAGTGTGTGGTAGCTCAATGTACCATTTAACTGCCAAATCAGTTAAAGTTCATTTGAAAAGGAAAAGAGGGATGGAATCATTGATTAAAGAATTCAATGCATGCCAAAGATAATATGTCATCACATGATTGGACAAATCTTCTCTCGATTTTCCTTTGAATTTGGGTATGTCACTTGGTAGGAATCGCTGACCAAAAAGGATAATAATAAATAGGATCATTGGTTAACTGGGTCAAATATGGTAACCTAGCGTTGTAATAAACAATAACCACTAATTAGGGTCTTGCGGTAAAGTTTAATAAATTTACTGGTTAAGAACAACCCGTGGAGGCAGATATCTAGGATATCCTAAAATAACATGAGCAATTGGAATTGGAATTCCACTAGGGTAACCAGGGTGAACCATACTGAGTTGAGGTTGAAAAAGGACTTGATAAGTATGCCTAGGGTATGGTTGACTCTGAAAAGGTTGAGCTCGACCCATTTTACCTAAATAATATTGCCCCTGTATAGGTTGCACTTGCGAAGGTTGAAGTTGAACAAATTAACTTTGAACATGTTGAATTTCAATGATTTGACCTTGAAAAGGTGGGTTTTGGAAAGTTTGACCTTGGAAAGGTGGAATTTGAAAAAATTGTCCTTCAAAAGGTGGAACTTAGTCAGCTTGACCTTGAAAAGGTGTTTACGACATTCTGACAATGGGTTTGTCGATAGGAATCTGCGGTATAGACTGGACCATAGGAATAGTTTGATAAGAAGAAGCTTACGAGATAGCCTCAGTAGTCTGAGGAACAAATATTTGAGGGGTTACTGAAATGGTCATTTGCAATACTCCTGGAATAGATGTCTGAGGAGAACTTGGAACCGACTGCGAAACAGGTGTTTGAACAAGGGTCTATGGTGAACTCTAAATAGGTCGTTGAATTTGTTGCTGAACATGTGTTTGAGGAATTCCTTGGACATGTTATTGAACAAATGTTTGAGGAATTCCTTGAACATGCTGCTGGACAGGTATGACAATACCTGGAATAGGTATGTGAGGAATAGTTTGCCTAGTTGGATGAATAGGTTGATAAAGTGGAATTATGAAGCACCTAGACCATTTTTTTATTATTAAAAGAAGGATTCCAAATAGTTTTCATCCCAGGATAAGGAGTGCCAGTAAAGGTTGATTTACAATAGGGTGAACTAGACCAGGTTGGGGTATCTGACCATAAGTTTTCGTAAAAGGTTGGACCTCTATAAAAGGTTTTCCTCAAGGTGGAGGATAAGGTGGTTGCCCCCCAAGATGGTAATAAATGCAATCAAGGTTACTTGAGGATTACTTGAATTACCAGAAACCATGTGAATTTGCTGGTCTGATGCCGTAAGCACTTCAGGCATGGAATTCATGCTCTAAACAATAGATGTAGATGAACCAGATGACCAAGTAGAAGGTTGGGGAGAAGAGGATGCTCCTGTAAAGGTCTTAGCAAGTGACTGGTATCCAAAAGGAACTGATGGACCACCATACAATAATGATTCCAGGGAGGTAGTAAACATAGAGGATTCAATAGGGTGGCTCCCAATAGAAATTTCTGACATATTTATTTATGGTGAATAAAAAGGAATGCGTGGTGGTGACAAATTCTAGCCTAAAAAACTCAAAGTTGTTGAATACCAAGGGTCAGGTCGGAAAGGAGAGAAAGGAACTATTGGGTCAAAAGTTTGAGTACTGGTAAATGGAGAATGAGGTGTCTCAGTTTCTTCGGTAAGGTCTTTAATGCTAATTAACCCATGAGGTAATTTATTCGTAACTATCAACTTCCTTCGAGGTGAAGGTGGCTCAGGAGTAAGAGCTATAACAACCGAAGGTGATTCAGGTTGAGAAAATTCAAAGTCGGGATGTTTTACCTCTGGTTCAGTTAGTTCGGTATATGAAACTTCACCAATGTTAGATTCAGTTTGAAATACTTTAGTAATCTCTGGACCAGAGTAAACTAAGCCTGATTCTACTTCTTGCATTGGATCTTTCAGTTTTTATCTTTTCCAACCGACTTAGTGTATATTCAAGAGGTTTGCCTCCCATCCTATGTGATTGTCTTGGTGATTCATCCAGGATGAAAATTATCACAAAATCAAACAATATTCACAATCCAATCCTAAGGTCACTAAAAAGTAAAAACAAGCAATTGATACACGCTAAAATATCTAAGGATTCAAACCATGCAAGCAAGATTTTCACAATGAAATCACTAATTGGTAATGAAATCCAATGTCACAGAAATCAAAGTAAAAGTGGCTATAGATAGAGCGAGTGGAACAAGTTACACTGACAACCTACTTAATGAAATAATCTGGTGCAAGTAACTTCACTTATGCCATATTGAGCGAGGATTACCATCCAAAAAGTACAAGTGAGTCTAGTCAACATCTATTCCAGGTACAACAAGATCTTCCCTCTGTTGTCACTTTGGGTAATAGCCTTAAGATTATGGTCACTAAGGTTACCAACTACAATTCTACCTAGGGGAAGGGTCGCAGATCAGATGTACACGCAAGGGTAGAGTAGCAAATCTCAATCCCCTTGAAAGATCCTCAACATGGTTAACTGGAGGTTTCCTTTCAGGTGACCCAAAGTACCTTTTGGCACCGTCATAATATGTGTAAATCACTGTATCATAGCCAATGAAGTGGGTACGATAACTTCACCAGATTTGATATGATCTCATGCTTGGCTCCTTGTAAGGGGAGCTTCCTAGAGCAAAATTGAAATAACTGGATTTATCTCCCTATCATAAGATTGTAGTGTTTATTTGTAGCTTTGGAAAGTTTACTCACTTTTCTATTCCAAATCCCTACAACTTAATCTAATGTAGGTGGAAATAACCCTAATAATAAAAATTTCTAGATTGATTTTAATTAATGATGATTTTAATAGTTGTTGTTATGCAAAGGTAATGGATGTGAAACTTGATGAAATTATGACTTGGCGCAATCCTAATGCAATAAAAAATGATGATATGATATTTTTGTTTCAATGAAAATCTATCTATAGTAAGGAAATATTCTTTTACTTTTTCAACTGAAATAAACAAAAAAGCTAAACCCCACTATAACCATTTTCCTAAAATGCAAACATCGAATTGCAAATTACCTGAATCTGAAAACAATTTCAAAATTTCACTTTTCCGAATAACACAAGCAAACAAGAAATCTTTTTTTTTCATACAATCACTTGGAAATTCGAACAATGCAACATGAAACCAATACTCACTAAAATGAATTTTCCCTAATTGGATGCTATAACTTTTCTTGCAATAACTAATTCAATTCATGAACACTTCAACAAATAGAAAGAAAAATGATTTTTCACTTTAGAACGAGCATAAGAAGTATTTTAATAAACAAGACCTAATCTTGTAAATCATTGAATTTCATATCCAAAAAAAACTTTTGCAAAAGAGAAAACTAGACATAAAAGATGATATAATTGACAGAAGAAAGATAGAGAGTCAACTCAACAGGACCAACAAATCTCTCTTTTGATAGGGTGACTATTTGTGGAACAATACTCTACCCTAATTTGCAAAAGAAGATGAATTGTAAGCAAAACTCAAAATAACATTCAATCATACTGACAAACACTCATAGAAGGTTCAAACAAGTGCAAAACAATAAGAAAAGACAAAAAATTTGGATTTGAAGAGGAAATAAGTAAGTTTTTCAAAATTTCTAGGCATGTGCGCAGGCTTTGGAATAACCAATGTGAATACGCTCTGTTGCTAAAAGGAAAATGCGCATAAGTGCACACTGTGCCTAAAGTAAAAGTGCACACAATGGGAAAATTGAGGAGAAATAAAAATAAATCAACTCCAGTCCAAAATCCAAATTTCTAAAATTTGTAGACACTCAAAGAAGGCTTGTGCAGCGGGTTGAAAAGGTTAAACAAGGAAAACTAATGGAGATTGGAACGATTCCCAAACAGAGTCGCCAATTTGTTATGTGAACAAATCCCTCTTGTGGACAAGAGTGGTCTCCCTAGACTTCTAAGAACCTATTGTGGTAAAAACACAACCCCCCATTTTTGACTTGCTCAACTCAAATAATGGGGACCCTTTCTGTAAAATTTTTGGCAAATCACCTTTTGGATTTTTATTTAGTTGATTGCCCTACACATTTGCCAATTTTTCATTTTCTTTGGAATCTTGTTTTGATTGCTTTGTTAGAATCAATTTTTTATAAGCTTCCCATTGACGCTTGTTTCACCTCATTTGGTCAATTGGTTTGAAAATGGCACACCTTTGAAGTCTCATCATTTATGTAGCCTCGGTTAAAAATGCATAAAATGTACAATATTCCATTTTGTAAATAAATTAGTTCAATAAAGCATTCATTTTAAATATTAACCCATAACAAGTTTTTACTAACATTTTTCCATTTTTAGTTATGCAGCCAAATCATTAATTATCGGGATTTTAAGAAATTCACTCATTTCCAAATCAAATCCTAATCTCGAAAACTCAAACATTCAATCCACTAGTTTAAATAATTTCAAGCTTAACTAAATTTGATTTAAAAAAAATAATATTAACTTATTTAATTAAATTTAACTATATATAATTAATTAAATTAAATTAAAATTATATATAAAAAATTAATAAATAAATAAATTTTAATCGGATCGGAAGTTTTATTCGGAACACATTTTAAAAAGTCTCGATACACATCATACCCCGATGCGATATCGAATCGGGGATTTTGTATTGCATTGTAATAAAAGTCCCGATACACATCATACCCCCGATGCGATATCGGATCGGGGATTCTGTATTGCATTGTAATAAAAGCCCGACACCATATTCCCCGATTTGTCGATACGATAGGACATGATGCTTTAACTCTAAGTTTCATTAAAAGGTTTGGTATTTGTTTTTTTGAAATCACTCATACGTATGAGTGAAGTGTAAAAAATAAGTTAGGTTGGTATATATTAGTTTAAGTTATAATATAATATATTAAAGTAATTATTTAATATTGTAAATTAATTAAAATATATTATTTAATTAATGAATTTTAAATTAATCAGATTAATTAATGTATAACATTTAATTAATTTGATTGATTTAAATTTAAATATCATTTAGATTAATATTAATTAGTTTTTTTAATTGATTAAATTTGTTTATAAATAGTTGATTAGATAAGAGTCAGTTAAATTAATAAATAGTTTATTAATAATTAGTTTAGTTTATAATTAACAATTAATTTAGAATTAACTAGAATTCTAATTTAGGATTTAATTTTAATATGAATTTTGATATTTTTTTTAGCCCAGCAACAGAATTTCCAGATTCATGCCAGATTTGACTCATCAACTTTGGAAGCTCATAGAATGAGTTTGACTTGGCCAAATGAGGCCCAAGACGGCTCATTGGAAAGAGAAAATCAAGGAGAACATTTTTGAGGAGGTTTCACTAACAGATTTAATCATTTATTGGGTCAAAAATCAGGCAGAAGATCAAGCTCCGAATTTTGAAAACAAAATCAATTTTCTGAGTTATTTTCTTCATTTTCATTTGTCCAAAACCTCTTCTAATTGCAGATCCATTGGTTAATCATATCTCTGGCTAATTAAACCATCACAGGCATCAAGAGAAAATTTATATTTTATTTTCAATTATTTATTTAAATAGAATTTAATTGGATTTGATTTAAATGCCAGGAATGCCATGTTGATTTTATTGTTGCATTTTAATTTATTTTGATTTCTTTTTGCAGGAAAACAATGGAAGAAATATGGAGAAAAAGATCTCAATCAATGAGAATGCTCCAGCAATTGAAGATCAGAATTTTGAGCAAGTAAAATTGGATTTAACAGATTTCTCTTCACCAAACTCTTCTCTCAAGAATTCCTTCACAAATAGTATAAGTAATAGATTGCAGAATGTAATAAGGGCTGCTCTCCTATGCAATTCTAGACTTCTAAAAGCACTACTGTAATAGGAATTTAGAGTTATGGGAGGGAGGAGATAAAATCTCAGATCTGGGGATTATTGAGGATTTTTCCTTTGTATCTTGAATTATGTATGAGGGGCAGAGTTTGCACTACTGTGACTCTAGTTTTGAAAGCAGAAGTTCAAGCAATATAAAGGACTGTTGGAGACCGAGATCAGAGAAATGGATGCAATAAATTGGTATTTTTAATACTACTGTTTCAAATATCAGTTTCA
>APFE030677353.1:0-28752 GCA_000404065.3 Pinus taeda
TGCTTTATTCTACCCCCCTTAGTATTTCTATCCAACTAAGTATTTAACATAATATTTCTCTCCCATTTTGTTAATATTTTTAATTATTTTTTCCTAGGGATTTTTTAGGAGACTTTTAGGAAAGGTCCATCATGTGGAATTAACCACCAACATATTTTCATAAGCTGGCAAGAAGTCTTCTAAAACTCCAGTGTTTTTTTATGAATATCTCGAACAATTTATTTATTAATTTAATAATAAAAAATAAAATAATTACATCATCACATATTTCTCATCATGGCTTCCATAGTCATTCAATCCAATAATAGTTCAATGTCTCAAAATAGTCAATGTTTAAAAAGTAGAACCATAGGGGCATCACAATATTGTTGGCCCCACACTCACTAGTATAGATATACATTTTTTACTTTACGCTAAAAATATGTTATTTATTGGGAAGGTCCGTTATAATTTTGGAAAGAACTAAGAATCCCCCAATTTTTTTACTCCAACATGGTTATGACTATTAATACTAACAAATCTAAAGTCAAGATAATTAAATTTAGAAATATCACAATGATACTTTCATAAATGATAACAACTATTTGGAGGAAACTCCTTCGTACATATGTATTGGAATCAATATCCATCACAAGCTCATTTGGAATTATAACATTAATAAAAGGATAAATGAAGAATGAAAATCTTATTATGGGTATGAAAACAATTTTAAGCCAACAAATATTTAGATATGGAATTAAAAAACTCCTATTTGAGGCTTTCATCACTCCTATTTTTTTATATGGATGTGAAGTTTGGGGTTGCAATATCTCCAGAGAGCCATTGAGGAAGATATAATAAATCCAAAAAGTATTTTATAACCTATCTCAAGTTTAAAAGAAATACTCCATGTCCTATCCTCATTATTAAAATTAATCTCTCCCCTATCAAAATCATAGCTATAACTAAATATATTATGTATAATAAGGAGTTAAAGAACATGGAAGCCAAGATATTTCCTAAAATTTCTTCTCACTCTAGCCAAAACCCCCCACCTTTCACTGAAGCAGGGATGATAAAAGGACGCCTATTCTTGGCTATATCATTAGGGGATAAACAAGGATATCATTTTATAGGATAAGGATAATATTAAATCTATTATTGCATCAAAGTTTAAGGAGATTTTGTGGGGTGATAAAGAGTTAGAGGAGAAAAGGAACCTAAGATATTATAAGGAGATGATCAACCCAAATCTCAAATAAAAAATATTTCTCTATATTGACTAATATTAAGAAGAAAATAAACATTTCTAAGATAAGAATAGTTTCTCGTGAGCTTCATAGTGAAACTAGGCATTGGCCAATTCACAAAGCACCACGGGGTGAAAGAGTTTGTCACATTTGTGACACTAAGAAGGTTGAAGATGAAAAATGCATTCTCTTATATTTTTCATCTTATACTCATGTTTAATCCAATTTTCAAAATATTTCTCATGCTACCAAAATTTTGGACCTTTTAAGTAAAAACAACCTATGGCGATCTTGGAAGGTTTCTTTTAATACTTTTTTAGCAAGAAATAAAATGCTAAAGAAATATGAGTAATATCTACCCCTTTAGGCCTAATGGACCATATTAGTCTTGGTGGACATTAATCATCATCATCAAATTATTTAGAACAAAAAAAATGACATATTAAAAAAACCAACTCCAATTTTGTAACACTTCTCTTTCAAATTCTTGCACGTCATTAATATTGTTAAATAATCTCATCTAAACTAACAATATTGTAAATCCTCATCAAAATTAGGTGACTTTATCTTCAATCTATTTCATTATTAATTCAAAATTTAAAACTTCTTTTCAAATTTATTTAATTATTAATTTCAAATTGAATTTAGTAAATATGAAAAACATTTAAAGATATAATTAAAATCTTAAAAGCATATATAATTTATTACATAAACATAATATTTTGTTTAAAAAAAATCCAAAAAAATAATAATTTAACACCAATCTTACATAAATATATTAACTTTATGAATTTCTTTTAATTTTGAAATGGATAACATGAACACCCCATCTCATATATTAAGCAATATTATTACTCAACTTTGGTCATTTTGTTTGACATTGATAGATTTATCTTATTCTTCCAATATGCCATGACCATATGGTTAGTTGAGGAAGTTGGTTTGAATAACATGTTATAGAGTAAAATTCACACTTTCAATAGAATATTTTTTTGCTTTAAGTGGTGTGTGATTCCTTTTCCAACATGCCAAAATTAAGGGAAAACACATTTCAATGCATTTGAACTTTTTACTAATCAAATACACTAATATTCCAGATTAAGAGAAAACACATTTCAATGCAACACTAATATTCCAGATTAAGAGAAAACACATTTCAATGCATTTGAAATTTTTATGGTTGTATATACCATACATTGCAACATCTCGCAAGCTTATGTTCCCTAACCATAATATAAGGGGTCCAATAACTCATAAATTACAATAACTTTATGACTCACCATTTTTTTTGGAGCCTAGTGCTAAAATGATAGAAGGTGAATTTTTTTCTAATAATAAGGTTTCATTGTGAAAAGGAGAATGAACTAGAGTTCCTAACTATTTCTCTTTTTATTGGTTTTTTTATTTATTTATTAAGAGTTTCCATGTAAAAGGGAATAATGAAAGTTTATTTTAGAGGGGTTTTTTTTAATATAATTGTATGTTTCCATATTATAGGGATAAGTTATAATTATTTTGTAAAAAAAATGAAAAGTGGTATAAGTAACTAGAAAAAATCATAATATGATATGGAAAACGAGAAAAAAGATAAGGAAGAATCTCTCTTTTCTTATTTTACTATTTCCTCAATATAAAACATTCAAATCTGATTATTTAGTATTGTGTGTAAGTTATCTCCATTATGTCCATCAAATACATTTTCATGTCGTTCATATATTCTTCTTCTTTCCAATCTTAAGCATGCACAATTAAATCTTTTGTTTTGGGATAGTTATTATCTTGCTTCCCTCCATTTCACCTTTTGTTTCATGCTAGTGTCCAATTGCCATTTTTTTAGAGTTAATTATAACATAAAGATGGAATAAAACAATGGAGTTAACTAGCCTTGCATGCTTCAACCTACCCACTTATGAATCAATTTTCTTAGCTCCTAGTTCAACTCTTATGGTACACTAAAAGCACATATATGTAAGAATAACATCAGTATTTTTCACTACATAATTTTTACAATTGGTCATTTTAGAGCTAAATTTTAGGTTAATGAAGAGTTAATTGTTCCTTCTATATGATAGTTGGAATCTGACTTGTCAAGGAATCATATGTGTTTTCAATTTGGAAACTTATCATATATGTTTTAGTCTATATGTGAAAATTGTAAAGAATGCCATGAAAATCATTTGCTATTGTAAACTACGTCTATAACCCTAATTATACTTTCTTGACACCTGCAATGCAGGCTTTCATTCAATACCCAATAAAATAATACACTTAGTCTCAATGTTCTTGAAGATATATTTAGCTGAAATATTAAATGTATACTAAATAAATATATTGGTGTTCAAATTGTTGTCAATTTCATGAACATACTTGGAAGAATCATGACCAATACCAATGACTAACACTATCAAAGTGAAGGATAATGAGAAATAAGTATGTCTCATCAGCTAGAGAAGGCCATGAAAGTCACATCAATCACCACCAAGTATGTATAATGAACATATTCAACATTTCAATTATTTGTGAGATAATTGAATTAATAATCAAAAATCCCTCCCACAACTTGGTGTCCTCCATCTCCTCAATAATAGGCAATAAAAGCCCCATCTCCATAGATGTAGAAATATCCAGCTTTATAGGAGTAGCAACATCATTCTTCCATTATCAACAACAAAAATAACCATAAATGTCATCCTCGTCAAACTTGGATATCTTAAGAATGTCAAGGTCTCAACATCAACAATAAGTATTATTTCCGTCTCCTTAATAAAAGAAAGATTTGCAATCCCTCTTTCTATCTCCTTGCCCAATCTACACTGACCCAAATAATAGATCAACCTAACTAACAAGAAGTAATGAGATGGTAGAAATAAGAGAATTGTCACAGTGTTTATAGAAACCACATACATTATATTTCCATAAAAAAATAATTTCAACTCTTTTGTTAAACATTTTGAGTTGATGAAATTCCCAAAAATACAGTGACAATAGTTATAAGTTGAGGGGTCAAATGAAATTTTTGAAAGTTGTATTTAGGGAGCATGATCCTTGGAGTGTAATTTCCAACTCAATTCATATAATGTAATTTCAATATCATATAAAACAATTATGCCAAAAACAACAATTTCTTGGTTTAATTGGTGCATGGTTAAATATGTACATTATATGTTATTTATTAACATATTTAATAGATAACTTTCAAAGTAATTTCATAACCTATTTCTATTGGAGATAGTTCGATGAATATGACTTCATCTTCTATTAGAAGCATGTCGTTCTAACATAAAAAAAAAAGAGTTGTGCCAAATTTTTTTGTTGAACCAAGATGGAAATTGAAAGTAGTGTTGTAATGCAGAATATATCCTAGTAGGATTAACAAAACAATTTGATGCACTTTGAAAACTTGTTTCTAATAAATAGAGCATTAGTAATCTACTTCATTCTATCTTTTGAATAACTTAAATACGATATATAAAAAAGTGTTATGATTAAAACACTATTGGGTAATCTAGGCTAGTTTCCATTTTGCAGTTTATTTTAAAATGACTACTATTGATATATTATTTTCCAGTCAATTTTATGTGCATTATTTTCAATCATATTTCAAATATATTGAAAGAATAAAAAATTATATCTTTATTCCTCCATAATGTCACCTTACATTATACTCATTACTAAAGTAATAATTCAAGTAAGTTATTCATGTCTTTTACCAATATTTATGCTATTTTTTTATGTTATCTGAATGTGCATATATGTTTTTTCTAGTACATTTGGTGTTCACTATGCCTATGAATACATAAGAAAAATTAGCATGCCATTTTATATTGAGTTAAGGAACTCTATAGTGAGCGGTCTCTAACTATTTTCTCTTTCACAATTTTAAATTCAATATTTGATCATAGAAGTTGCAAAGACCATTTTCATGTACCATTTTCTTTTGCATTAGATTTAATCATAATTTGATAGAAAAAGTTATATGATGTGATAGATTGGTTCATTTAACCTTAGGATAAATGAGTGTAACCTCCTTCTAGCCCGTGAGCTAAAAGGCGAGGAGTGGTGTAGAAGGGTGTTCCTACACACTATCACATAGCATTGGAACCCTAGCTTAGAGAAAGTAACAACTGAGAAAACAACATATAGTTTATAAGTTTTTAACAATTTTTAATTGTAGTAGTTTTTCTATTTGGCATTTTCAATAGTTATATCTATGGAGATGTTGAATTTACAATTTATATTTTTCAAACATTTTTATTTAAACATATCAATGGTTTTATTAATTATATCACTAAATTTGAGGGTTACTTTGGGGAAACATGATTAAGTAAAACAAACAGCATTTGTTGAAATATTTAACTAATCATTAAATATATATACAAATCATAAAGAAGATGTAAAGACTAAGTAAAAAAACAAAAGAATTTAATGAAAATTAGTATAAAAAGAAAAAGAAAAAAGAAATTATGTAACAAGTTTTTCAAGGTAGTTTAACATGTGTCATAGAAGTTAGAAATTGTGTTCTTAGAAAAAATGCATATAATATTGTTATGCCCAAAATAACTCACAATTATTTGATGGACCCACCAAATATGAGCTTGAGTTGTAATTGATAGGAATTTGACAGAGTTATGAGAAATTAATATCGTAAGAAACCCTGAAATCTAAAATGATTATGTGTTAATCATACTACAAAAAGTTTCTGACAAAGTATATTCCCTATTTATTTTTTAAATTCAACATTATAACCTGTATTAGCCAATACTATACTAATAATGATTAAGAGGAAAATTCTCTAATTAAACTTTGATTTAGAATTTGATATCAATATTATTAATTTTTTAATTTCAATGAGATGATGATTAATATTAAAATTTACAATTTAATTTTAATAATAAATTTTAAACTATATTTTAATCATTTAGAAAAATTAATCTAATATTTATATATCCAATTAACTATGAAAATTACCCAAAAAAGAAAAAAACAAAAAAAAGAGAGTATATATAGGTATATAATATTATATATTATACCACAATTGATAAAGAAAGTATGCACTCGCGCATTCAATGATCACCTCGTGCATTCAAAGATCACATAACACAGAATCCAAAGATCACAGAACATAGAATGTAGATGTTTTGAACTTAAAACTCAAAGAGAACCTCTTTCATATTATAGAAAAACTCGGAAATTTTACAAGTGTCTTGAGCTGAGGTTTATGCTTCCTTATATTGGATGGACCCTTGAGTTGTTGCTCCAACTTTGGAATCTTTCCCTTCCCCCAAGAGATTTTTCATATCACATAAAATCTTAGTGATATGATATCACAGAAGAAATCATATATGTACTAAAAGTTTATACATAGTGGATATTCCAATATCTTGAAATCCACAAAAGAAAAACTAAGTACAATGATTAATGACACAAAGGAGATTCCTTTTTAGGGGAACCCTCGAAAGCCTAAAATAAAGTAAACTAGGTACAATGACTATCAACACAGAGGAGATTATTTTAAGGAGAACCCTCGAAAGCCTGAAATAAAATCTCTTTGAAGACTTGGTCTCCAGCCTTTGGGGCTATGGTCAGAGTCATAGTCAGGATCATATGGTCAGACTCTTATTCTTCAACGTACCTGTCAAGACTTAACCTAGGGAGTTGTTGTTTTAATGATGGTTCCCTTCCAAAGCTAGATGAAAAAGCTGAGAAACACATGAATGGATCTAGCTTATCTGGTGGAATTCCGACTTCACCAAAATAGTTAATTTCAATAGTAAAATTATAACCAGTAGGAGAATTACTATCCTGGTTGATATTCATGTTGGTGCCCTTATATAATAAATCAAATTCAAATATATCATATCTTTCTGCTCCATCCTGCATGTCATTATACAAAATAGAAAGGGAAAACTACTGACAAAGGCTGCCTTGATCTTATTTTTTGGGAACAAATGAAACAAGAAGGAGATTCATCCAACTACTCTAGTGACTGAATGGAGACATGATGTCTTCACAATGCATGATGATTGAAACTCTTTCATAGGCATGAGCATATTGAAGAATGGCATAACAATCTATCCATCTCATATTAGGATCATAAATATAAACAAGTTTGTGATATGGATATCTTACTGCACCAAAATAAGGATATTTATTGTTGATAGGTGCTAATGAAATATCATAGCTGTGTCTTGTATTTGAAAGCCAAAACCATTTCTCAAGAATGATCTTCTGGATTTCCATGGGTAAAGACATAACCTTTTCTAAAAGACAATCGACACAAAAAGAATAATGGCAGGAAGAGCATAATGTAACTTGGGATTTGTTATGGGAGGATGATGAAAGTTCACCAAATTCAAATTTTTTAATTGCATATTTTGTTTGTATAATTTCTCCTTACCTGAATCTGCAAGATAATTCTCTTTATTGGATTTATATATGATATCAAAATCATATCCATATAACCAGAAAGCCCATCTTAAAACTCCGGAATTACCTTGTTCTAGCAACCTTTTGTTTTGTAGCATTCCTTTCATGTGCCTGAGATTTGTCTTAACAATGAAGTGGACACTTTTAAGGAATAACATGAATCTCTTTATACCTTTCTTTACTGCTAGAATTTCTTTATGGGAAGAAGGATATATATATATATATATATCTGAGGCATCTGTTTCAAGAATGAATGGTAGGTCACTGTGGGGAAGAGCCAAAGGTGGTAGCTGTTTGATTTTCGGCTTTATGTTTCTGACTACTTTGCTCATCTGGTCATTCCAACTGTTGCCTTTTTTTAATCTTTGTTGCAGAAGCTTTGTATCTATGGCCTGCTCTGGATAAAATTGTCTGATGTACTTCAAACATCCTAAAAATCTTTGCACAATCTTAACATCTGGAAGATAGTTTGGAAATTTTGATAAAGAATTCAATACATGTGGTTGTAATTCTATTTTCCCTTGGGATATGATTAAACCCAAATACTCAATCTGGGTCTGTGCAATGATGAACTTATCTGGGGAGGCAGAGAGAACTAGACCATTCTTGAAAACAACTTGATAAAATTTCTCTAAGTGTTTCGTATGTTCACTAATATCTTTGTTGAAAATTAACAAATCATTTGTGTAGACAACAATAAAAGAATAATCTTTGAAAAGGTATTCCATTCTCTTTTAGAATTCTGATGGAGCATTCTTCAAACCAAATGGCATAGCTGTCCATTGAAACTATCCTCCAAGTACCACGAACGTTGTTTTATGTCTATCCTTAGGATTAATGCCAATTTGCCAAAACCCACTTTGAGATCAAACTTACTGAACACATTTGCTTTGGCGATCTTTGATATCAACATTTCTTTATTAGGCAAAGGATATTTAATGGGAAAAAGAGATTCATTCAGAGCTTTGTAGTTGATAACTAACCTCTTTTTTCCACATTTTTGTTCTGAGTGCTTGTTGACATAAAAATCTGGACATGCCCAAGAACTCTTGCACGGTTCTATCAATTTTCTTTCTATCAAACTATTAATTTATGCTTTGCAAAGCTCTTGTTCAGACGGGCTCATGTGATTTGTTGATGCCTTTTGTGCTTTAAGGAAGCCTTCTTTTTGGAATGGAAGTGAAACAAAGTAATTTCCCCTGAACCAGAATGCGTCAGGGTGTTCTGTTGTACAATCATTTTTCAATTTGTTTACAATATCAGCCAAAATGGAAGGGCCATGGATTTCTGCATCTTTGACAATTTTTTGGATCTTGGAAAGATCTGTTATTGCTTCATCAAAATTGCTTACCTCATCAGCTTTTACCCTGAGTGTGTATTTACTCTTAGCAGGGACTTGCACCTTGTTTCCTTGAATGCTGAAAATTATCAGATTCTTTTCAATGGTGATTGACATGAATTTCTTCATAAATTCCTATCCAAGTAACATATCAACACCATTATCATAATTATATAAGGTGACATATACTTCTTGTGAACCTAAGAGTATTGGGAAGTTTAGAGCAATATATGGGATTTTTATTAGCTGTTTGTTAATTGCTCTAAATTGGACTTGTGTGGGTTTCCAATAATAAGCAAGAATGACCTTGAATTTGCAACAACTGCTCATAGCTCCAGTATTAATCTGAGCATCAAGAGTATATTCTTTGTAGCCTAGCACTTTTATTTTTACAGGGATTACTATCCTATCATCAATACCACTGATGTCATGAATGTTTTCATTACTGTATTGACTAGATGATAGTAATGGAGATCGAGAGGAAAGGAAAGTAGAAGAAACAAACTGTGAATTCAAACTATCAAGTTCTTGCATGTTGGCTTGAATCTGTTGTGCAAGCTGCTTCATCTGGTTTCTATCTCTTTGGAGATCTTCTTCTACCCTTTTAATTTTATCCAATAATTTTTCTGTAGTATTATCTGTGGATTCTTGAGATGTTTCCGGTGTTATATGCCAACCTAAAATCTCAAATTATTCTCTATCAGTTATTTTGTGAGAAATAAAATCCTGCAACTAGTCAATCTTTTCTTGGAGATGTCTCCGAGGAATAATCAAGCTGGGATGAAGAGAGGCCTTTTGTCTCTGAATTTCTTCAATTTGATGTTGGAGATCGTAAAAGGAAAACATAAAACAATTAAACATGTATGTACATTCGATGTTGTCACTATTATTGTCTGAAAGAGAAACGTTTTGGAATTTTTCATCAATGTCATATCTATTATCTAAATTAGTACTATGTACAGAAAAACATTCAAAATCAGAATTAGTCTGGGAAACTATATCCCAGTCAGCTGGGTCATAAGAGGATTTAAAAACTTCTGCAATCTTTTTATGGATCCCTTTCTTTCCTTTGTTGGGACATCTATTAGTCCAATGACCAATCTGACCACAAATAAAGCATTTGGACTGCTTAGCTGGTTGGGACCTTTTCTTGAAAATAAATCTTGATCTTCCAGTTGTGGGAGATTTTGACTGATATTGCTTTTTCTTAGTAGCAGGTCTCGAACTACAAGAACACTTACCACTTTGGTCTTTTTGAGAACCCTTTTTGGAGTGCTTCTGATACCATAATTGATAAAGAAATTACACACTCGTGCATTCAAAGATCACCTCGCGCATTCAAAAATCACATAACAAAGAATCCAAAGATCGCAAAACACAAAATATAGATGTTTTGAACTTAAAACTCAAAGAGAACCTCTTTCATATTATAGAAAAACTCGGAAATTTTACAAGTGCCTTGAGTTGAGGCTCATGCTTCCTTATATAGGATGGACCCTCAGGGTGTTTCTCCAGCTTTGGAATCTTTCCTTTCCCCCAAGAGATTTTTCATATCACATAAAATCTTAGTGATATGATACAAAGTGGAGATTTTGACTGGGGGAATTCATGACATCCATAATGCATGTACTAAAAGGTTATATACAATAGATGTTTCTTCACAAAAGAAATCATATATGTACTAAGAGTTGATACACAATGGATATTCCAATATCTTGAAACCCACAAAAGCAAAACTAAGTACAATGATTATTGGCACAGAGGAGATTCCTTTTTAGGGGAACCCTCGAAAGCCTAAAATAAAGCAAACTAGGTACAATGATTGTCAACACAGAGGAGATTCTTTTAAGGAGAACCCTCGAAAGCTTGAAATAAATTCTCTTTGAAGATTTGGTCACGAGCCTTTGGGCTATGGTTAGAGTCATAGTCAGGATCATAGTCAGACTTGTATTCTTCAACATACCTTCCAAGACTTAACCTAGGGAGTTGTTATTTTAATGATGGTTCCCTTCTGAAGCTAGATGAAAAAGCCGAGAAACACATGAATGGATCTAGCTTATCAATTGTGGTATCAAAGCCATTATATCCATTCTATTCAAGGTAGAAGGGAGAAATATATTTGTTGTAAGAGAAAGCTGAAGGTGTTTGCCGCAATAAGTCCCATTATTGCCGAGGAAAGGTGTTGTTGGGCATAGGGCATGACCTGTGATTGAAAATATGCAAATTTTCAGGTGCTTTTAATCCTTTTACCTTCATCAGTATGGATGCAAGGCAAATTTTTAATTTTTCTGTTGGATCTCGTAAAGCAGCACATGAGAAAAAATGGGCATGGCTTACAAAGTTTTTGAACAAAAGAAATACAGATGTTTTGTTTGATACTAGAGTTGTAGAGTAAGAATTTAATCCACAACCTAACTGGGAACTACCAAATATTGAGATGGAAAAAATATATAAACTCCCAGTTTTTTAGTTCCGCGCTGCTACACTATTTAGATTTTCCTCTGTAAGTGTTCCTATTTCTATTGGTCAAAATGTATATCAAATTCCTCTTATTAGAAAGGAATATGTAGAATGGGGTTTGAGTCATGATTACAAATACATACATATCAGACTCATACAATTTGGGATTAATCCTCTTGTAGGACCAGGGTTAGATAACTCATGTCTAACTTGTGTTCTTGATACTAGACATAATAAGTTTGAAGACGCATTGATAGGAGGATTCCAAAGCCCCTTAAATAATGGTCTTGTTTGGTCTCCAGTCATCCCAAGATACCAAGTGTCGCTTACAGATCCATATATTAATGAATTTCTCCAAGCTTACATATATTTCCATGGATATGATACCGCCCCTCATACACAAATAGCACAACTCCAATCTAATGTATGTATTATATTTGTCTCCTCTACTATGCCTCCACTACATCCCAATACATCACATCGGGCATTAGAAGAAGGGGTAATTGTTGGACCCGGTAATACTACTCCGTTGCAAGTAGGATTTTGTGAACTAAGTCTGCCATCTGAATCGATTAGTGAGTATACTTCGATGTATCAAAAGTATACATAGCTAGCAAGCTCTTCATCTCCAAACCAATTAAAGTTAATTCCAAACCCTGATGGTAGTACCAGTTAATGGTTCCAATTGTCTACTTCTAAAAAAAATTTACCAAGAAGTCAGTCAGTAAGAGTCCCTCGTTCTATACAAATACCACCCAGACTGTCAGTATCTTCAAGTAGCCATAATCATTGTCAGTTACTAGATTGTGTATATTTCCATGAAAAAGAAAAGGAAAAGTCAAAAAAGAAATACCAAACCATCACTTCTACATCACACCATGGACAACATTCAGACTGTCCTAAATGCATTATGTTCCCTTCCCGAGACCATAAAATGTTTAGTCTACCTAGAGAAAAGATAGACGCAAAAGAATAATTGTCGGGAAGGAGACTAGAACCTGGTAATAGTACTCCTAAATTCCGAGATGGTGCTATCTGGAGTGATTTGCAATTTCTGAATTATCGATCAGCCACGAAGCTTGAACCAATAGAATACTTAAAAATGTAGAATTATGCTTAGTACATGTTTCTCTGTGTAGCCCAAAACACAGATGATCTGGAAAGAGACATTATAGAAGTAAAAGAGCATGTCAGAAATATCCACCAGAGCATAGATACAATGTATGCTCACCAGAAGATTCACGAAAGTTAGTTAAGAGAAATTAATGATCAATTAGGGGTAATAAGCAAAGCAGTCACAAGTTTTGAAACTGCTATGAGTAGGTCAAGATCTCCTCCAAGATATTGTGAGATAGAAGAAGAAGGCCCCAAATTCACCTTAATAAAAGCTTCCTAGTCCTTATCTAGCCTTTCTTTCAAATTTTTTGAAAAGGATGAAAGCTAGTTTGAAGCCTTAGCAAAGGGTACTGAGTTAGCATGAGAAAAATTAAACCTTTTGAAAAAGAAAATTTCAGAATTTTACACGAGAGAAATAAAGATGGCAAACTAGTCAGGGGATGAAGGTGGATCCTCTACAACTAAGCAGAAAAGAACAAGTTCTTTCAACTTTTCTAACAAAGCTACAAAGACATCATAAGATGGTATTATCTCTCATCATAAAAAGAGTCCATTCCATTCCTGGACTCAACATATTTCCTCTGCAGAAGTTAGAGATGATATGAATGTCCAAACAAAATTTGGAAGTCAAAACAACACTTTCTTTATCACTTTTGATTGCTTAAACAAGGATCAAACATTAATTCTCCTGCAATAGATTAATGCATGGGCTTCTCAGAAGAAAGAAGACACTAAAGCTTCATGGAAAGAGGTAGTCATATTAATCACATGAAATCTAACAGGGAATGCCAAGCTATGGTTGGAAACTCTTAAGAAAGAAGAGAAAACAAAAATTCTTGAAAATGATGATCCTTTGGAAGCTATCTTGATGGCTCTCTCCGATGAATTTCTGGGAGTTATTTTCTCTGACAATGAACATTATGCCCAAATGTTTATGAGTCAAAGATTGTGCAATTTAGATTTATTATCAGAATATTATTGCACAATGCAAAATCTATATTATAAAATCCTTGATCACCATAATGTGGCTTATCTCAGACACTACATAGCCTCCATGCTAGGAAAAATACATAAATTAGTTCAACAGCCACTGTCCGCACAATACATTGCCATAGATACATTGTCACTAGCTGCACTTCACCAACACATTCTTACCATTTTGAAAAATGCATGTGCCACCAACAAAACTCGTAAGAATGTTAAAAAGTAGTTTCATTTCAGCCCCACCATTGATGACTCCTTTATTGAAACATATCATTTTGGGTGTTATAAGAAGCACTCTAGAAAGGGTTCTCAAAAATACCAAAGTGGTAAGTGTTATTGTAGGTTGAGACTTGCTACTAAGAAAAAGCAATATTGGGCAAAATCTCCCACAACTGGAAGATCAAGATTTATTTTCAAGAAAAGGTCCAAACCAGCTAAGCAGTCCAAATGCTTTATTTGTGGTCAGACTAGTCATTGGGCTAATAGATGTCCCAACAAAGGAAAGAAAGGGATCCATAAAAACATTGTAGAAGTTTTTAAATACTCTTATGACCCAGCTGACTGGGACATAGTTTCCCAGACTGATTATGATTTTGAATGTTTTTCTGTACATAGTACTGATTCAAATAATAACTATGACACTGATGAAAAATTCCAAAAGGTTTCTCTTTCAGACAATAATAGTGACAACATCGAATGTACATATCTTTCTAATTGTTTTATGTTTTCATTTTACAATCTCCAACATCAAATTGAAGAAATCTAGAGACAAAAGGCCTCCCTTCATCCCAGCTTGATTATTCCTCAGAGACATCTCCAAGAAAAAATTGACCAGTAGCAGGCTTCTATTTCTCACAAAATAACTAATGGAGAAGAATTTGAGATTTCAGATTGGCATATAACACCGGAAGCATCACAAGAATCCACATATAATACTATAGAAAAATTATTAGATAAAATTAAAAGGGTAGAAGAAGATCTCCAAAGAGATAGAAACCAGATGAAGCAACTTGCACAACGGATTCAAGCCAACATGCAAGAACTTGATAGTCTGAATTCATAGTTTGTTTCTTATACTTTCCTTTCATCTCAAACTCCATTACTATCATCTAGTCAATGCAGTAATGAAAACATTCATGACATCAGTGGTATTGATGATAGGATGGTCATCCTTGTAAAAAAAAAAGTGTCAGGCTACAAAGAATATACTCTTGATGCTCAGATTGATACTGGAGCTATGAGTAGTTGTTGCAAATTCAAGGCCATTCTTGCTTACTATTGGAAACCCACTCATGTCCGATTTAGAGTAGTTAACAAACAACTGATAAAAATCCCATATATTGCTCCAGACTTCCCAATACTCTTAGGTTCACAAGAATTATATGTCACCTTATATAATTATGATACTGGTGTTGATATGTTACTTGGACATGATTTTATGAAGAAATTCATGTCAATCACCATTGAAAAGAATCTGATAATTTTGAACATTCAAGGAGACAAGGTGCAAGTCCATGCTGAGAGTAGATACACACTTAGGGTAAAAGCTGATGAGGTAAGCAATTTTGATGAAGCAATAACAGATCTTTCCAAGATCCAAAAAATTGTCAAACGTGCAGAAATCCATGGCCCTGCGATTTTGTCTAATATTGTAAACAAATTGAAAAATGACTGTACAACAAAACACCTTGACACATTTTGGTTAAGGGAAAAGTATTTTGTTTCACTTCCATTCCAAAAAGAAGGTGTAGAATTTCCTGCAAATTATCTACAAATCTACCTTTGAGATCTATGTAGAAAATCTGACTGTAGATTAACTCGATAATGCAATATACCAAAGCAAACTACTATAATCTACTTCTTCTATCAAACTTGTGGAAGCTTAAAGATCGAGCTAAATCAGTGCTGAACACATATAACCATAAGAAGAAGAATCAAAGCACATGAAACACAAAAAATACTCAGGGGAAAGCCTCAACTAAAAACCCCACTATCTGTATTATCATACAAGGTGGAAATACATCAAGATTATACAAAGCCTTAGCTCTAACATCTAGCTATCTCTTAGTACAATCCTCCTGGATGCTCATAGGAAAACAAAGCTTCTCACAAGCCTTCTCCTCTTCCCTCCAAGATCCTATTTCCTTACGTAGTTTCTCTAGGTGGTCCTCCTGTTACCAAGTGGAAGACTAATCACTCACACTGATCCTACACCCTGTAAGAACTGCGCAATCCTCAAGGAACCTTTCCTTGACTGCATGTATTGGTTTCCTTTATAGGAAAACACATGCAACTGATAGTACACTGTCCTTGAAATTTAGCTCAACCGGGTCTTTCTTAGAATAGACATGCATGAGTTTCCGATGAGGGAATCTTCAGTTATTTGGAGTACACTGGTTGAGTGCATGCATGCATCAATTGAGTGATAACTCACAATTAGTCCCTCAAATAGTTTGGAACTAATTTAACTGGACTTAACTTAGTTAACTGAGGTAACTAATTACAACTCAAATATAACTCAATCTTATCTCCTTAATTAAGGGATAATATCCTTAATTTAAGGGATAACTGTTGCATGACTTCAGAAAGACTTCTAACTTGAATTTCTCCAACTAATTAATCCATAATGAATTAATTAATTATTTCCAATCACCTTGTGAGACTAAATTCGATTTTAATTCAAGGACAAATTAAAATTGGAATATTCTGGATTCTACTTTTATCATTTCTTGTTTCTATTTTCAACAGAAGGCTCTGTTAAAGCACAAAATGCATCAACAAATCACATGAGCCTGTCCAAACAAGAGCTTTGCAAAGTAGAAATTAACAGTTTGATAGAAAGAAAACCGATAGAACTGTGCAAGAGTTCTTGGGCATGTCAAGTTTTTTATGTCAACAAGCACTCATAACAAAAACGTGGAAAAAAGAGGCCAGTTATCAACTACAAAGCTTTGAATGAAGCTCTTGTGCCCAATAAATATCCTTTGCCTAATAAAGAAATGTTGTTATCAAATATCGCCAAAGCAAATGTGTTCAATAAGTTTGATTTTAAAAGTGGGTTTTGGAAAATTGGCATTAATCCTGAGGATAGATATAAAACAACATTCATGGTACCTGGAGGACAATTTCAATGGAAAGTTATGCCATTTGGTTTGAAGAATGCTCCATCATAATTCCAAAAGAGAATGGAAGATCTTTTCAAAGATTATTCTTTTATTATTGTCTACATAGATGATTTGTTAATTTTCAGCAAAGATATTAGTGAATATAAGAAACACTTAGAGAAATTTTATGAGGTTGTTTTCAAGCATGGTCTAGTTCTCTCTACCTCCCCAGATAAGTTCATCATTGCACAGACCTGGATTAAGTACTTGGGTTTAATCATATCCCAAGGGAAAATAGAATTACAACCACATGTATTGAATTCTTTATCAAATTTTCGAGACTATCTTCCAGATGTTAAGAATACGCAAAGATTTTTAGGATGTTTGAATTACATCAGGCAATTTTATCTAGAGTAGGCCGCATATACAAAGCTTCTGCAACAAATATTAAAAAAGATAGCAGTTGGAATGACCAGATGAGAAAAGCAGTCATAACCCACAGTGACCTACCATCCATTCTTGAAATATATGCCTCATATCATTATTGGGTAGCAATCTTATTGCAGAAACATGGCAAAAAGGAAGAAGTGTGTGCATATGCCTCTCGCACATTTTTAGAAGCTGAAAAAAGTATCCTTCTTCCCATAAATAAATTCTAGCAATAAAGAAAGGTATAAAAAGATTCAGGTTATTCCTCAAAAGTGTCCACTTCATTGTTAAGACAGGCCTCAAGCACATGAAAGGAATGCTACAAAATAAAAGGTTGCTAGAACAAGGTAATTTCAGAGTTTTAAGATGGGTTTTGTGGTTAGATGGATATGATTTTGATATCATATATAAAGCCGGTAAAGAGAATTATCTTGCATATTTAATGACCAGAGAAGGAGCAATTATACAAACAAAATATGAAGTTAAAAAATTTGAATTTGGTGAATGTTCATCATCCTCCCAGAACAAATACCAAGTTACATTATGCTCTTCCTGCCATTATTCTTTTTGTGTGGACTGTCTTTTAGAAAAGGTTTTGTGTGGATAGATTATTATGCCATTCTTCAATATGTTGGTGCCTATGGAAGACTTTCAATCATCATGTATTGTGAAGACATCATGTCTCCATTCAATCATTGGAGTAGTTGGATGAATCTCCTACTTGTTTCATTTATTCCCAGAAAAGAAGATCAAGGCAGCCTCTATCAGCAGTTTGCCCTTTCTATTTTGTATAATGACATGCAGGATGGAGCAGAAAGATATGATGTATTTGAATTCGATTTATTATATAAGGGAACCAACATAAAGATCAACCAGGATAGTACTTCTCCCACAGATTATAATTTTACTATTGAAATTGACTATTTTAGTGAAGTCGGAATTCCCTCAGATAAGCTAGATCCATTCATGTGTTTCTCAACTTTTTCATATAGGTTCGGAAGGGAACCATCATGGTTACAACAACTCCCTGGGTTAAGTCTTGATAGGTATGTTGAAGAATACGAGTCTGACTATGATTCTGACTATGACTCTGACCATAGCCCCAGAGGTTGGTGACCAAATCTTCAAAGAGATTTATGTCAGGCTTTCGAGGGTTCTCCTTAAAAGAATCTCCTCTGTGTTGATAATCATTGTACCTAGTTTACTTTATTTTAGGCTTTTGAGGGTTCCCCTAAAATGGAATCTCCTTTGTGTCAATAACCATTTTACTTAGTTTTGCTTTCACGGGTTTCAAGATATTGGAATATCCATTGTGTATCAACTTTTAGTACATATATGATTTCTTCCGTGAAGAAACATCTACTGTGTATAACCTTTTAGTACATGCATTATGGCTGTCGTGGATTCCCCCAGTCAAAATCTCCACTTGGTATCATATCACTAAGATTTTATGTGATATGAAAAATCTCTTGGGGGAAGGGAAAGATTCCAAAGCTGAAGCAACATCCTGAGGGTCCATCCTATATAAGGAAGCATGAGCCTCAGCTCAAGACACTTGTAAAATTTCCGAGTTTTTCTATAATATGAAAGAGGTTCTCTTTGAGTTTTAACGATCTGTATTTAAATAGGAATGCAACAAATTACAGAAATAACCATAAATACAGAGATGCAGTAGAAATAATACTTCGTTTCATTAATGTAAAATACTCAAATATGCTTACAAATAGAAATGCAAATCAACCAGTTAGGGTGATGGTAGCTTATCTCTGAGAAGAGATGTGGTGGCTACATGCCTATGAAATGTCTTACAGTGAGGCTCGAAGGTCTATTTATTGTTGAGAAATAATGGAAAAGCCTAAACATAAAAATACCTAACCATAGGAGATGAAACACCCAAACTATGGGCCCCGTTTCGGGTAAATTGGTATATCAACTTCCCGGGGTTGTAACTTTGGCATATGATCTCCATTTGATGCTCACAATACCTCGTTAGAAAGATCTATATGAGTACTACAACTTTGGGATGAGAAGCATAGGTCCATGAACCCATATTGCTCCTAATTTTCCCAAAAAAAATGTCGTTTAGGGCCTCAAAACGGCTCTAGAAGTTCAAGACTCGAAAAAATTGCTAAAAATAGTAAACTGTGCTACAATTAAGGAAACTGAAAAACTGAAAGAGATAGTTGTGGGGGTCCAAGTGGGATAGGAGGGTGGCCACTAACATCCACGTGGATCATTCCTCCCCCCCAGGAAGCAATGGTCCCCATTGTGTTGAGTTCCTGCATGAGGTGAGGAAACTTCTACTGAACTTGGTCCCTGGTGAGCTATTCTGCAACCTCTATTGTGTAAAGTGATGGTGGGAAGCATGTTTGATGACGGTCCACATTGAACACTCAGGGAAAGTGAAGGAATGGGGGAATGTTGTGCTCCAAAAAATTGTTTCCCACAACCTTGGTAATGGTGTAAGGACCATATTAGAGTGGTCAGAGCTTCTGATGGGCTCTTGTAAGGCATTCTTTATGCAGATGCAACCAAACTTTGTTGCCCACCTGAAAATTGTGTGGTACCTGATGTTGATCATGTCACTACTTGTACTTGGCATTTTCCAGAATGGAGCGACGATATATCGACCCATTGGGCAGAGGTGCTCTAGGGGTCAGATCGAATAAATGCTTGACCTGATAGTGCAATGATGTCCCTGTGGGTGAGGAGAAGATGTTCCTGTCTGCTTTCATGACCGTATCCATCTAATGATGCTGCTACGTGGAGGAACCCTTTGCGGGGGTCATGGATGTAGCGATGACCTTCCCCTTACTTTGGGAGAGAACTAGACAAAAAATGAATTTCCTAGTCTGGGAGATGAGCTCATTGCATTTCTTAGCAGTGATCAAAGAGGTTACGGTGGGTGGGGCTACCTCTGGTATCTTATATAATGAATTACCCAAAGAAATAATAACAACATGAGGCCTTGACTCATACACAACATGTCGCCTCCATAAGTATGGTTGATGTAATAGTACATCACAAACATCAAAAGGTGCAACATCACACAATACCTCATCTGTGAAGGCCTTCTTCGAGCAAGATTTTGATAGGATCTCCTGCCCCCTTGTCTTTATTTTCATCTGCCGTGGGAGGCCGTCGAGATTTGCGAGGCTGGTCTTGCAGAGGTTCGACTAGTTCAAGCCCTAGATCCTTATATCCCAACCTCGTTGGGTCATGCAAAGAAAAATAGAGAAAAAAGTAAACTGATCTGATACCACTGATCCGTATTTAAACAGGAATGCAACAAATTACAGAAATAAGCATAAATAAAGAGATGCAATAGAAATAATAGTTCATTTCATTAATGTAAAATACTGAAATATGCTTACAAATAGAAATGGAAATCAACCAGCTAGGGCAACGGTAGCTTATCTATGAGAAAAGATGTGGTAGCTACATGCCTCTGAACTATCTTATAATGAGGCTTGAAGGCCTATTTATTGTTGAGAAATAATGGAAAACCCTAAAAATCCAAAAACCTAACCCTAGGAGATGAAGCACCCAAACTATGGGCCCTGTTTCAGGTAAACTGGTATATCAACTTCCCAGGGTCGTAACTTTGGCATACGATCTTCGTTTGACGTGCACAATACCTTGCTAGAAAAATCTATCCAAGGACTACAACTTTAGAATAAGAAATATTTATCCATGAACTTGTGTTGCCCCCAATTTTCCCAAAAAACGTCGTTTAGGGCCTCAAAACGACTCCAGAAGTTCAGGACCCGAAAAACTGCAAAAAATAGTAAACTGTGCTACAATTAAGGAAACTAAAAAATTGAAAGAGACAATTGTCGGGGTCCAAGTGGGATAGGAGGGTGGCCACCAACATCCGCCTGGATCATTTAAGTTCAAAACATTTGCATTCTGTGTTCTGCAATATTTGGATTCTGTGTTATGTAATCTTTGAATGCGCGAGTGCGTACTTTCTTTATCAATTGTGGTATCAGAGCATTCTATCCGAGTATTTATATAATATGAAAGAGGTTCTCTTTGAGTTTTAAGTTCAAAATATGTGCATTTCATGTTCTGCGATCTTTGGTTTATGTGTTATGTGATCTATGAATGCGCGATTGCATACTTTCTTTATCAAGCCTCGAAATCCTTCAAGGAAAAGTATTTTATTTCACTTCCATTCCAAAAAGAAGTTTCCCTTAAAGAACAAAAGGCATCAACAAATCACATGAGCTCATCCGAACAAGAGCTTTGCAAAGTAGAAATTAACAGTTTGATAGAAAGAAAACTGATAGAACCATGCAAGAGTTCTTAAGCATGGCCAACTTTTTATGTCAACAAGCACTCAAAACAAAAACGTGGAAAAAAGATGTTAGTTATCAACTAAAAAGTTTGAATGAATCTATTATTCGCATTAAATATCCTCTTCCTAATAGAGAAATGTTGTTATCAAAGATCACCAAAGCAAATGTGTTCAGTAAGTTTGATCTTAAAAGTGGGTTTTGGCAAATTGGCATTAATCCTGAGGATAGATATAAAACAACATTCGTGGTACCCGGAGGAGTTTCAATGGATAGTTATGCCATTTGGTTTGAAGAATGCTCCATCAGAATTCCAAAAGAGAATGGAAGATCTTTTCAAAGATTATTCTTTTATTATTGTCTACATAGATGATTTGTTAATTTTCAGCAAAGATATTAGTGAACATAAGAAACACTTAGAGAAATTTTATCAGGTTGTTTTCAAGCATGGTCTAGTTCTCTCTGCCTCCCTAGATAAGTTCATAATTGCATAGACTCGGATTAAGTACTTGGGTTTAATCATATACCAAGGGAAAATAGAATTACAACCACATGTATTGAATTCTTTCTCAAATTTTCTAGACTATCTTCCAGATGTTAAGACTGTGCAGATATTTTTAGGATGTTTGAATTACATCAGGCAATTTTATCCAAAGTAGGCTGCATATATAAAGCTTCTGCAACAAAGATTGAAAAAAGATAGCGGTTGGAATGACAAGATGAGAAAAGCAGTCAGAAACATAAAGCATAAAATCAAATAGCTACCACCTTTGGCTCTGCCCTGCATTGACCTACCATTAATTCTTGAAACAGATGCCTCAGATTATTATTGGGAAACAATCTTATTGCAGAAACATGGAAAAAGGAAGTATGTGCATATGCCCTGGCACATTCTCAGAAGCTGACAAAAATTATCCTTCTTCCCATAAAGAAATTATAGCAGTAAAGAAAGGTATAAAAAGATTTAGGTTATTCCTTAAAAGTGTCAACTTCATTGTTAAGACAGATCTCAGGCACATGAAAGGAATGCTACAAAACAAAATGTTACTAGAACAAGGTAATTCCAGAGTTTTAAGACGGGCTTTATGGTTAGATGGATATGATTTTGATATCATATATAAAGTTGGTAAAGAGAATCATCTTGCAGATTTAATGACTAGAGAAGGAGCAATTATACAAACATAATATGCTGTTAAAAATTTTGAATTTGGTGAATGTTCATCATCCTCCCAGAACAAATCCCAAGTTACATTATGCTCTTCTTGCCATTATTCTTTTTGTGTGGATTGTCTTTTAGAAAAGGTTCTGTCTTTACCCATGGAAAACCAAAACATTATTCTTGAGAAATGGTTTTGGCTCTCAGATACAAGACACAACTATGATATTCCATTAGCACCTATCAACAATAACTGCGCTTATTTTGGTGCAGTAAGATATCCATATCACAGACTTGTTTATATTTATGATCTTAATCTGAGATGGATAGATTATTATACCATTATTCAATATGCCTGTGCCTATGAAAGAGTTTCAATAATCATGTATTGTGAAGACATCATGTCTCCATTTAGTCATTGGAGTACTTGGATGAATCTCCTACTTGTTTCATTTGTTCCTAGAAAAGAAGATCAAGGCAACCTCTATCAACAATTTTCCCTTTCTATTTTGTATAATGACATGTAGGATGGAGTAGAAAGATATGATATATTTGAATTCTATTTATTATATAAGGGCACCAACATGAAGATCAACCAGGATAGTACTTCTCCTACATGTTATAATTTTACTATCGAAATTGACTATTTTGGTGAAGTCATAATTCCCCCAGATAAGCTAGATCCATTCATGTGTTTCTCAGATTGTTCATCTAGCTTCGGAAGGGAACCATCATGGTTACAACAACTCCCAGGGTCAAGTCTTGATAGGTATGTTGAAGAATATGAGTCTAACTATGATCCTAACTATGACTCTGACCATAGCCCCAAAGGTTGGTGTCCAAATATTCAAAGAGATTTTATTTCAAGCTTTCGAGGGTTCTCCTTAGAAGAATCTCCTCTGTGTTGATAATCATTGTACCTACTTTACTTTATTTTAGGCTTTCAAGGGTTCCCCTAAAAGGGAATCTCCTCTGTGTCAATAATCATTGTACTTAGTTTTGCTTTCGTGGGTTTCAAGATATTGGAATATCCACTGTGTATCAACTTTTAGTACATATATGATTTCTTCTGTGAAGGAACATCTACTGTATATAACCTTTAAGTACATTCATTATGACTATCATGGATTTCCCCAGTCAAAATATCCACTTTGTATCATATCACTAAGATTTTATGTGGTATGAAAAATATTTTGGGGGAAGGGAAAGATTCCAAAGCTGGAGAAACACCTCGAGGGTCCATCCTATATAAGGAAGGATGAGCCTCAGCTCAAGACACTTGTAAAATTTATGAGTTTTTCTATAATATGAAAGAGGTTCTCTTTGAGTTTTAAGTTCAGAACATTTTCATTATTTGTTTTGTGATATTTGGATTCTGTGTTATGTGATCTTTGAATGCGCGAGGTGATCTTTGAATGCGTGATTGTGTACTTTCTTTATCAATTGTGGTATCAGAGCATTCTATCCGAGTTTTTCCATAATATGAAATAGGTTCTCTTTTAGTTTTAAGTTCAAAACATCTACATTTTTGTTATGCGATCTTTGGCATCTGTGTTATGTGATCTTTGAATGCGCATGTGTGTACTTTATTTATCAAGCCTTGAAGGACTTCTGGGAAAAGTATTTTGTTTCACTTCTGTTCCAAAAAGAAGGCTCCGTTAAAGCACAAAAGGCATCAACAAATCACATGAGCCCATCCGAACAAGAGATTTTCAAGCAAAAATTCATAGTTTGATAGAAAGAAAACTCATAGAATCGTGCAAGAGTCCTTGGGCATGTCCAACTTTTTATGTCAACAAGCACTCAGAACAAAATCGTGGAAAAAAGAGGTTAGTTATCAACTACAAAGCTTTGAATTAAGCTATTGTGCCCATTAAATATCCTCTGCCTAATAAATAAATGTTGTTATCAAAGATCGCCAAAGCAAATGTGTTCAATAAGTTTGATCTTAAAAGTGGGTTTTAAAAAATTGGCATTAATCCCGAGGATAGATATAAAACAACATTCATGGTACCTGGAGGACAATTTCAATGGATAATTATTCCATTTGGTTTGAAGAATGTTCCATCAGAATTCCAGAATAGAGTGGAATATCTTTTCAAAGATTATTCTTTTATTATTGTCTACATAGATGATTTGTTAATTTTCAGCAAAGATATTAGTAAACACTTAGAGTGTTAGGCCCCTATACTACTAGAGTAACCCCTTATTGTTATTAGTACAACCCACTTATTATATTGATGTACCCATGTAGTGCCCATATTGTTACTATTGTGCCCCATAGAAGCCCACTATTGTTATTATTGTGCCCTTACATTATTATTGTTATGTAGGCTCTGATTATGTTATGACCCCTTAGACTCCTATATATAGAGAGGAGGTCTTTTCATTTGAATCATCCTAGACTTTTTCATTTATGTAATGTAAAGGAGGTTTCCCCCTCGAAGAGGCTGAATTCTAAGGTGTTGATCTATCTTTTCTATCTTTTCTTGAGCTGGTTTCATAACATAGAGAAATTTTATGAGGTTGTTTTCAAGCATGGTCTAGTTCTCTCTGCCTCCCCAAATAAGTTCATCATTGCAAAGACCTGGATTGAGTACTTGGGCTTAATCAAATCCCAAGGGAAAATATAATTACAACCACATGTATTGAATTCTTTATCAAATTTTCGAGACTATCTTCCAGATGTTAAGACTGTGCAAATATTTTTAGGATGTTTGAATTACATCAGGCAGTTTTATCCAGAGCAGGCCGCAGATACAAAGCTTCTGCAACAAAGATTAAAAAAGGAAGCAGTTGGAATTACCAGATGAGAAAAGCAGTCAGAAACATAAAGCAAAAAATCAAACAACTACCACCTTTGGCTCTTCCCCACAGCTACCTACCATTCATTCTTGTAACAGATGCCTCAGATTATTATTGGGAAACAATCTTATTGCCGAAACATGGCAAAAGGAAGAAGTATGTGCATATGCCTCTGGCACATTCTCAGAAGCTGAAAAAAATATCCTTCTTCCCATAAAGAAATTCTAGCAGTAAAGAAAGGTATAAAAAGATTCAAGTTATTCCGTAAAAGTGTCCACTTAATTGTTAAGACAGATCTCAGGCACATGAAAGGAATGATACAAAACAAAAGTTTGCTAGAACAAGGTAATTCGATGGTTTTAAGATGGGTTTTGTGGTTAGATGGATATGATTTTGATATCATATATAAAGTTGGTAAAGAGAATTATCTTGCATAGTGATGACTATAGAAGGAGCAATTATTCAAACAAAATATGCAGTTAAAAAATTTGAATTTAGTGAATGTTCATCGTCCTCCCAGAACAAATCCCAAGTTAAATTATGCTCTTCCTGCCATTATTCTTTTTGTGTGGATTGTCTTTTAGAAAAGATTCTGTCTTTACCCATGAAAATCTAGAAGATCATTCTTGAGAAATGATTTTTGCTCTCAGATATAAGACACATCTATGATATTCCATTAGCACCTATCAACAATAACCGTGCTTATTTTGGTGGAGTAAGATATCCATATCACATACTTCTTTATATTTATGATCCTAATAGAAGATGGATAGATTATTATGCCATTCTTCAATATGATCGTGCCTATGAAAGAGTTTCAATCATCATGTATTGTGAAGACATCATGTCTCCATTCAGTCATTAGATTAGTTGGATGAATCTCCTACTTGTTTCATTTGTTCCCAGAAAAGAAGATCAAGGAAACCTCTGTCAACAGTTTTCCCTTTCTATTTTGTACAATGACATGTAGGATGGAGCAGAAAGATATGATATATTTGAATTCGATTTATTATATAAGGGCACCAACATGAAGATCAACCAGGATAGTACCTTCTCCTACAGGTTATAATTTTACTATTGAAATTGACTATTTTGGTGAAGTCGGAATTACCCGAGATAAGCTAGATCCATTCATGTGTTTCTCAAATTTTTCATCTCGCTTCAAAAGGGAACAATCATGGTTACAACAACTCCTTGGGTTAAGTCTTGACAGGTATGTTGAAGAATATGAAACTGACTATGATCATGACTATGACTCTAACCATAGCCCCAAAGGTTGGTGACCAAATCTTCAAAGAGATTTTATTTCAGATTTTCGAGGGTTCTCCTTAAAAGAATCTTCTATGTGTTGATAATCATTGTACCTATTTTACTTTGTTTTAGGCTTTCGAGGGTTCCCCTAAAAGGGAATCTACTCTGTGTCAATAATCATTGTACTTAGTTTTGTTTTCGTGGGTTTCAAGATATTGGAATATCCACTGTGTATCAAATTTTAGTACATATATGATTTATTCCGTGAAGAAACATCTATTGTATATAAACTTTTTGTACATGCATTATGGCTGTCATGGATTTCCCCATTCAAAATCTCCACTTTGTATCATGTCACTAAGATTTTATGTGATATGGAAAATATATTGGGGGAAGGGAAAGATTCCAAAGCTGGAGCAACACCCCGAGGGTCCATCCTATATAAGGAAGCATGAGCCTCAACTCAAGACACTTGTAAAATTTCCGAGTTTTTCTATAATATGAAAGAGGTTCTCTTTGAATTTTAAGTTCAAAACATCTGCATTCTGTGTTCTGTGATCTTTGGATTCCGTGTTATGTGATATTTGAATGTGTGAGTGCGTAATTTCTTTATCAATTGTATAAAACTACCCAAAAAAGAAAAAGATGAAAAGAGAGTATATATATATATTATAAACTTCTCCAAAAATTTTGGTTGTTTACTAAGTATGTAAGATGTATCCATAAGTGCATATTTATAATACTTAATGGGATATACCAATCAGTGTTTGGGAGAATAAATACATTTGATTTTTTGATGTATATAATGTTAGATAGATAATCACTTGGACATTAAAATAAAGTATATGAAATTAATTAGTAAAAATAGAGATGAATAATAATTTTGATAATTGTGGATTGGAGTGGCACACTAACAAATTGTGTAAAAAGGAGGAGGCATTGGCCCTCCCCTATCACCCTGCTCCATAGGTGGATGTTGGGCCATCCCCCTCTCCACCTAGCCATCACATTTAACGTCTATGCAATGCGAGGTACAAATTCCACCCAAGGAATTACTCACCCTAGACGCATAGTGGATGAGTATTATGTACACTGAGATTGTATTATTAAATATGATGTGTTCAATTATCACTATTCTAAAATGGGGAAGGGGGGAGCTTGACACCCTAAATTTGATTTTCCTACTTATTTATGTAGTTTATATTTCTTTGGAGGGGGAAGGCACAAGTCCTCCTGACCTGGCCTTCCCTAAGTTCAAACTATTTGCAAAGTATTCCATTGATACTCAGCTGAAGGAGGTCACTAAAATTTGTTGGCACCTGTGGGCCCATATACTCGTAGTGGTCAATGGTTCATGGCTCGATTGGAATAGTTGGAGGCTTGTGTTGGGTATACGACCAAAGTCCCACATTGATTAGAAGTGGGGAGGATCATGGTTATATAAGGATGGACAAATATCTCCATTGGTATGAGGCCTTTTGGGGTAAGTCCAAAAGCAAATTCATGAGGGCTTAGGCCCAAAGTGGACAATATCATACCATTGCGGAGATATGTGGTGTTCAGAGTCCTTACAAGTGGTATCGGAGCCATGCCCCAAAGTTAGCCAAGTGGATGAATCCTCGGAATGTCGAACGAAGGTGGTGGGCCCCGGTAATATCATGATGGGATCTGTGGATGAGCTCAGTTAGATAGGTGGTGTGCTCCAGATTCTTCATGGACATGTCCTGGTCCCAACACGGCGAAGAGGAGTTGACCTGGGATAGAGCAAGCTCTTGAGGCAGGTGGTGTTCCATGTAAGGTGTGTGCTTCCAACGCATTGGAGTGAAGAATCCTGGTTGGTAGAGAGTGGACGGATGGATAATCGTTTGAGGGGAGGCTCCATGGTCCTTTGTTCGAGGGGGAGGATTGTTGGGTATACGACCAAAGTCCCACATTGACTAGAAGTGGGGAGGATCATGGTTATATAAGGATGGACAAATATCTCCATTGGTATGAGGTCTTTTGGGGTAAGTCCAAAAGCAAATCCATGGGGGCTTAGGCCCAAAGTGGACAATATCATACCATTGTGGAGATATGTGGTGTTCAGAGTCCTTACAAGTGGTATCGGAGCCATGCCCCCAAGTTAGCCAAGTGGATGAATCCTTGGAATGCCGAA
>APFE030677355.1:0-15179 GCA_000404065.3 Pinus taeda
GAAAACCACCTGCTGCAAGTCGTCTCTATCTTCTTTTAATAAGAAACTTCTTTTACAATAGTTCTGTACTGGTGCAGTCTTATACCAGTATGCAGGCTTCTACCTGCAGAAGGCTACAATCTTTCTCGTTCTCCAGACTCTCCTAGAAGAGAGCTACAACCTCCTTAGCTCTTGTACTATCCGATCCACTTATTAGTACGTAGGTGCTGGCCTACTGAAATGCTCCAACCTTTACTCGTTCTCCAGCTGCTACTGGAAGGGAGCTAACACCCCCTTTAGCTCTTGTACTAGCTGATGTACTAGTATGTAGGTGCCGACCTACAGAAGGAAACAACCTTCTCTTTCTTCCTCCAGGTACCACGTTTCATACATTTTCAGACTGGATACTCCTGAAGTACAACACTATAATCTGAAGGCCATGTTTCATCCAATTTTCATACTGGACCCATCAATATCATTGAAGCACAAAACAATCAATACTATCATCATCAATTTTTGAATCAATGAAACACTGAAACCCTGTCAACAACACAATCACTAGAACACAGAGCAGACTACAAAACTCTGCAATAACAATCAAACCCAACTGCAACCTCAAACATCATACTTCATTATGTATACGCTACTACAATGAATCAAACCCGCGTATATACGCGCTTTCGCCAAAGCCAACCCGCGTACAAATCTATACATATTCAATCATGAATTTGCCGCTATTTCAGACATCAGCCATACCCAGATCATAACATGCATACAATAAAACATGCATCAATAATTCAGATCTAGTCTATCCATGATCAAACCATATAAAGATTATTCATTTCAAACCATTTGATTCCGATCTATCCTTAGATCTTGTTCTCCATCAACCAGTGAGATCCCTCCTTAGCTCAAATCAAGCAATGCATCATAACCCATATCCTGCATACTGGATCTCATACTACATCAGGTATTCAAGTCTTTTTCCATGCATTTGCCTAATGATCTTCTTCTCCTTTTATAGTCTTAGGCCTTACTTAATACCATGGTCCAAAACCATAACAAAACAATACCATGGACCCAATACTTGGGATCAACACTTCTGACGAGATACCATAGCCCCAAAGCCATAGGTTCAAATACCAAGGACTAAATACCACGGACCAAAAATAAGTTCTCCCACATGTACGCGCTTTTCTCTGCATGAAAGTGCGTGAACTTTTCTTTGCATGAAAGTGCGTGAACTTTTCTCTGCATGAAAGGAACTTTTCTCTGCATGAAAGTGTGTGAAATTTTCTCTGCATGAAAGTGCATGAACTTTGCTGCATTATAATTTATCATCTGAGATGAGTGGGTTGCCATCAATTACAACATATGTATCATAATGCAAACACTTTTATAAGGGAGGTCCACCATAATTGCTTTGCGATGTGAAAATAATCCTCTTAAATCGGGGCTTTTAAAGTTTTACTTTAATGTTCACGACTTTCTGTTATAAATTTATTCTTAAGATTTTTGATCATATGGCGCTTTTTATAAGAAACTTACAGTTTGTGAAGTTTTATGCACTTAAAGTATGAAAAGGTAAATTTCCATGTTTTAGCAAGTTCCACTTTGACATCTTATTTTATTCTAAAAAGCAAGAAAGGTATGATTAAATGCTAAGATTTGATTTTTTTCTGGAAGGGTCCCCATTTATTAATGTTATTACTAATACTAATAAATGGGGAGTAGTTGATAAGCACAACAATTGGCGATTCACTCAGAAGAACCAGTTATCTCTCAGGGCTTCTTGAATTTTCTAAAACTTCCAAAATAGAGATGGTCTTGAAAATGAAACTTCATTGTACGAAATATAAGGCAAATAGTGCTATTTATTGATAATGACATCTCGTTCTAACTATCTTTATTCTAATTATCTTCTTCTCAGAGTTAGTCATTTTACTCACATTAGTCATTACTTGGTTGTAAAGATAAAAAAAAAAAACATCTCTTTAGATCAGTTTTGGTGTACTCATTTGTCATAGGTAAAGCCTTTGCTGCCAACAAGCGTTCATAGCCTCGATAGGGTTATCTATTACCCAACAATGATCCAGTGTCCCACTTGAGAAGAATGCAATTTTCAAAGATAAATCATATACACTTTTTCTTTTCTTATTTCTCTTTTATTTCTTAGAGAACAATATCTTGGTTTGGTGGCCAAAATTGACAGTGCCATTCACTTGATTTATAACTTACTGAAGAAGTTGGCTCTTGATGAGACCCCTTGTCTTTTGATTGAAACAATATCGAGCCATTACCCTATTTTGATATTCAGTATGGCAATGTCAGTTATTTATAATCTTTATGATCATGATAAGCCGGCTCTTGATGAGACCTCTTATTCTTTAATTTTAAGGTGTATAATCAGATTTCTCCTTGAACCTTGCAAATTCCTTGAGTGGGGAGGAAGTCATTGGTTCTTTAAGAATTCTCCTGGATGATAATTGTAGAGTTTAAAAATAGATTTTCCACAAAGAGTCTTTGTTTTTTTATTGATGCCTTTTGTGACTGATGTAAGGAAAACTTCTTCCTAAGGTTGATTCTAAGCAAAACTTGGATAGTTGAAACAAAAGAACAGGCAAAAAATTTCGAAATAATAGCACTTACGGTCCATATGTTTCATAAATGGAGATTAATTTTCATAACCACTCCTACTTATACAAGTGAAAAAACAAAATTTAAATGAAACACTATTCTTTTCGTGGAAACCAAAAATGAACATTCTCAACTTGTTTTATTATCAAAAGAAAACTTAACTAAAACTATAATTTACATAAAAATAGAAAAGATCATCTTCTATAGAAAATATTTCTTTAGGATCTGTCCATTTACAGGTAAAGATTCCCTTTTCCTTGCTAATCTTGTAACATGAACGTTTATAGACCAACGAGTTCAACAATCTGGAATGGTCCAAGCCACATCTGTTGGAATTTAGTATGCTTGCCTTTCTCTTCATGGGCTTTATCCCATTTTAATACTAAGTCTCCAAGTTGAAAATCTTTTCTAGACAATGAGTTTGAGTCAAAAGACGCTTTTACTAATTGTTGGTGATGTGCATGGGTAATCTTGGCATTTTCTCATTCCTCTTCAAGTTTAAGAATTTGCAATTGTCTTAATTGCAAGGATGAGGAGGGGGTTTCTTCAATGAATTGAACTAAGGCTAGAGAAGGAATAGCTAGATTTGTTGGTAATATCACTTCTTTCCCATAAACTAAATTAAAAGGAGAAGTGCCAATGGAGGTTTTTTGAGTTATTATATCTACCCAGAGAGCATACACTAAAGACTTATGCCAGTTTCTATGATTTTGATCAATAGTCCATTTAATGATTCTAATAAGGTTTTTGTTTGTTGATTCAGCCAAACCATTTCCTTGTGGATAATAATTAGTAGAATATTTGAGTTTAAAACCTCTTTTGAGAGAAAATTTTGTCACAGCATTGCCTGAGAAATATGATGCATTGTCAAACATTAAAGTAGAAGGTAAGCCAAACCTGGTGATTATGAATTGATCTATAAATTCGATGATAGTCTTAGATATGGCTATCTTGAGTGGCATTGCTTCTACCCATTTTGTAAAGTAGCCAGTAGCTATAAGGATGTACTTATTCTATTTAGACGAATGAGGGACGATCTCACCTAATATTTGCAATCCTCATTGTTCAAATGGTTGATCAATGTTGACCGTTGTAATGGCAACAATGGTTTCTTTTGTCTTTTGGCAGCAGTTTGGAAAATCTGACATCTCCTTACATAAATTTGTGCATCTTTAAATAGAGTTGGCTAGTAGTAGCCAACACGCAGGATTTTGTGTGTTGTTGCATCTCCTGCATAGTGTCCACCTGATGGCCCGTCATGAAGTTCCTGTAATATTTTTTCTGATTTAGATTTCTCGAGGCATCTAAGGAGTACAAAATCATAATTCATTCTACAGAGTATATCATTGACAATTTGATATTGTTTATCTTGTAGCCTCAGGGCCCTTTTATTTGTATGATTCAAATGCGGAGGAGCATATCCATTTTTTAAGTAGAACATGATATCAACATACCTTAATTCAGAGTCATTTAGGCTTACCTCATACACTTGTACTTCACTATCTGGAGACTAGATTTCTCATATGTGTGATGCTCCTGCCAACATCCTGCAAAACCCTTGACCTTTTACAATATTTGCTGGTTTAATTTCCATGTCATATTCTTGCAGGGTTGTGACCCAATTTGCCCTCGTTTTGCCCACATCTTTTTGTACCAAAAGATTTCTTACCACTAGAAATGGTACTATTATTTTGGTGTGAGTTTTGAGAAGGAAAGGTCTGAAGTGTTTAATTTCTTTGAAAACAGCATAAGTTTGTTTCTCAACATCAGAGTAATTTAATTCAGCTCCTTGCAAGTTTGAACTGAAGAAAGCAATTGGGGCTTCGGATTTATCTCGATTTGCTTGTGTGAGTATGGCAGCATACAACTTCTTGGAGGCAAATGTATATAGAGTGAAAGGATCAGAAAAGTTTGGATTTGATAGAGATGGGGCATTTATAATTTCATGTTTTATCAAGCTAAACGCTTCATGTTGTGCATGACCCCATTTGAAGAGAGAGTTTTTCTTTATCATGGCTTGGAGAGGTGACACGATTCTTGAGAAGTCAGGGACAAATCTCTTAACAAAATTGATCTGACCAAGGAAAGACTGCATTGCTTTTTTATTATGGGGTAAGGATATCTCAGAAATTTCCTTGATCCTATCTGGGTCAATATGGATTTCTAATTTGGATACTATGAATCCAATAAGTTTTCCTTCACTCAACACAAAAAAAATATTTTTTTGGATTAAGCGATATTCCATATTTTTGACAATGCTAAAGGATCTGTTTTAAGTCTCTGAGATAATTACTGCGTTTTTTAGAATATACTATTATGTCATCTAAGTATATTACCACTGACCTGTTTACTAATCCCTTAAACGTAACATCCATGGCTCTCTGAAACGTGGCACCAGCATTGATTAGCCCAAATGGCATCTTTTGATAATCATAAGTGCCCCATTTCCTTCTGAACGTAGTTTTTAATTGATCATCCGGGTGGACCAAGATTTGATTATACCCTGAAAGGCCATCTAAAAAGGACATTAATTTAGACCCTGCGACGAATTGTAATATCTGTTCTATGTGGGGTAGTGGAAAATTATCCTTTTGGCAAGCTTTATTGAGATTGCGAAAGTCAATACAAATCTGAATATCACCGTTTTTCTTTCTGACTAGGACCAGATTGGAGACCCATCTAGAATGTCTGACAGGAAAAATAATCTTGGCTCTTAATAATTTGTTCAACTCAGATTTAATCTGGCTTTCAAAATTAGGATGTATTGTCCTCAATTTTTGTTGAACAGGCTTTTCATCAGAAATCATAGGAATTGTATGCTGGATAATAGAAGTGTCATAGGTTTTAAGATCATCATAATTCCAAGCAAAGACACTCTTATATTGCTTCAACAATCGATAAAAAACTTATTTTTCCTTGGATGTCAGGCCAAGACCTAAGTTGATGTTTTGTGGTTTCATGTCTGTCCCTAGATTTACTAATTCATATCTCAGAGTTGAACTCTGAAGTTTTGAATTGGTGGACCGTTTAAATCTGTCCTTTAAGTCATATAGGTCCTCTAACTTGACTACAGATTTTGGTATAGCGTTATTGTTGTTTTTTTGTTCCAGTTGTTTGTCATGTTGGTCTTCATCAATTATCTGATTATTGTAAGAGCCTTTTGAAGTCAGAAAACTCACAATATTAGGGTCATTGTTAAAAACTCTCCAATTGGTAATGTTATCAGGAATGGAAGGTCTAAAGATTAATTCAATCAATAATCTGTCTGGGCTTTAGTCCTCTGATGGAATAAGCTTGGAAGCTATGTTAGCAAGGAGATCAGCACTAGCATTTTGGAGTCTTGGAATGGATGAAATATTAAACATTGTAAAGTGTGAGGTCAGGTCTTGTACTAAAGATTGATAGTGTTTCAAGTGTCCTGACAGACAATGTATAGTATTTCTTACCTGTTTAATTACAATCTCAAAGTCTCCAAATACTTGCAGGTATTTGATATTAAGCCTACTTGCTTTGTATAACCCTTGAACTAATGCTTCATATTCAGTAGTGTTGTTTGTGCAATCGAACTCGAGTCTACATGCTAACATGGTTTTTTCTCCTTGTGGACTAACTAATATACAACTTGCTCCTGCTCCATCGTTGGATTTAGAACCATAAAAAAATAAATTCCAAAACAAGGTTTTATTTACAGGTTTATCTACAAAATTGATGCATCTAGAAGTGTCAGTTTGAGAAAAAATTTATATCTGAGATAAAACGAAATTTTCAAAAAAAGGTGAAGTAGGAGCGTTGAAATTCCTTAAGAATGACTCAACCAAATAGTTTCCTATTATGTTTTTGCTATACGCTACAGGCTCGTTTTCTCCTTCTAACTCTGTCATTATATACTTTTGATGTTTCTCTCATTCAACTTTGATCTAATTAGGTTTTTCGTTGTAGGGGAGCCACATATGAGACCAGTCAGTCGCAAAGTAACCGTGAAGCTTTTCTGACCAATCCTTACTGAGGATCAGTCCATAAAATTCAAGAATGTTTGCGACAAATATATCAATAACTTGACATACCTTTGGGTTTGATGAAAGTCTTATGGTCACTTGATTAAGTCCACTGATGACCTCTACTTGAGACCGATCTAGCTGTACTATTCATACTACATATTTTGGAGGTTGGATGTTTAACTTTGTGCATACTATCTTAGGTAAAATGTTAGATGATGCACCAAAATCCACTAGACAGTTATGCAAATTTTTCTTCAAAACTTCAAAAGTAAGGAGAAATGGCAGAGTATGGGATTTTGATCTTCCACCAATTAGAGCAATTTCAGTCGTATTGACTCTATTTGAAATGCCAATCAGAGGTCTTCCCATTTCATAAGTGGCTTGTGAAATTACAACGGCAGGAAGAGGCGTAGTAGGTACTGCATTCAGCGCTTTCAAGAGTAATTTCTATTGATGTTTTAATTTACTGAGCTCATGAAGAGTAATGTTTGCTCTGGTTTTCTTCATATCTTCAACAATGCTATATTCCATTTCATCTGAGATGATAAGAGTTTTAGATGAAGTTGTTGAATTAGATTGGACTGGGTTTGTCTGAGTAGACTTTGGTGAGGATTTCTTACCTACGATTTTATCCTTGGGAGTCAAACTTGGGTTTTTCTATTTAGCACTGGATTGTGGAGGATCAAGTTGGTTTCTACTTCTAGTGGCAATAGGTAATGCATCTTGATCTTCCTCTTCTGGAAGAATGAAGTCCCACATTCCTTGTAGTTCTATGATTTCATCGTCATCGGTTTTTTCCTCATTTGAAACTTCTTCCTCTTCCCCTTCTGATTCTGTGTTTATTATAGCATTTGGAGGTTTAGGATCGGTTGGAGGATTCCTTTTAAAGGGTTTAAAAGGTTTCTTGGAAGAGGTTTCTGCTACTTGTTTCTTTATATCAACCATTTTGTTGGACATGGTCTTCAAGACTTTCTGTAACCCTTCCAGGTCGAATGGGTCCTTCAGTTGTTTTTTCTTAGGATCATCTATAAAAGACACGTTTTTAGACTTTCTTTCATCTACAGAGTTTTATTTTTCTACATCTAGGATACGTTTCTCTACAGCTATTGCCTCTTTCATGTTTTTTGCTAATGTCGGCTTGGCAGCTCTATCTACAAAGATAGCTAAATTTGAAGGTAAAGAAAAAATATACCACTCATTTTGGACTTTATCACTAGGTTTAGATGTTGTTGGTGTTTTGTTCAATAGTTTATTGAAGTGAGAGTTGAAATCCTTAATTGGTTCCTTTGTTTCAGCTTTTAAATTGGAGAGGTCATTTATTAAGGTTATTGTTGACCTATCATCCCCAAATTTTGTTAAAAACTGATCTTAAAATGTATACCAGTTATTAATGGAGCCTGCTAGTAAAGAAAAATACCAAGGTCCTGCTACTCCTTGTAAAGTATAGGGGAATAATCTTACAACTGCGTCCTCTTCTATTACTCCATTCAAATTAATAGATAGCATGAAATTGTTTATGTGTTCCTGAGCTAGTTGGCCATTGTCAGGATTGAATTTGGGCAACCATTTCTCATGGTGTGCTAGTAATTGAGATAAAGGTGTAGGCATTCTTACAACTCCTAGATTGGCCCATGGCCTTGGTGGTGGATTTCCTACCATTGTTGGAGTATGAGTAGGAAGAGGTGTGGGGGTAGTTGAAGGTGATTTGGTAGAGGAGGATGTTGCTCTTGTACCTGTATGAACCATGATCTGGAGTTGAGGGATGGATGAATGAGCTTGTGATGATATGGATGGGATGGTAGAAAAAAATGATGATAGAACCTCAGTCTGAGATTCTGCTGGTGTTTTCCTAGCTTTCTTATGACTCGGTAGAGGAAACTCAATTGGTGGGATTCCTAGCTTTTTGCTTTGTGCTCTAGTTAGTCATTGAGATGGGGTCAGATGAGAAGTGACACTAGCTTGGGATAACTCAGATTCTTCTTGAGATATAGAAATCCCCTGTAACTTATGAATTAAAGTTTGTAACTCAGGGGGATCTAAAGAAAAATGATTTGGCTTGTTTGGGATTTCAGTAATGTGCTCTATATTTTCCTTTTCAACTTCTGGTTTAGAGATGGGAGATTTGGAATGCGAACGAGAAGTTGAGGGTGATGTTGTGGGAGTTTTAGTCTTAGAATTGCGTGAAGATGTAGATTTACTTATCATTCATAGTCAGGCCCTCCTTCTAGCGCCAAATATGTTGAAGGCTCAAAAAATCGGGACTTCAACAAGGGGGATAACCACCCAGTCCAAACCTTAAGACAACTCCTTTTCCATTTGGAATAGTGGCTCCGAATAGGGATGATGGGACCAGTTTCCCAATCTATTTATGATGTGTGTGCTAATGGGATGATGCTATCGTTTTTCGGCTTTTATGGGGTGAATACTTATTCTAATATTACTCTATCTTTTAACTATCATATGCAATCTATCATAATCAAACAAAACATCTAACTTTAAGAATAAAGAAGTTTGCTTCCAATCCAAATAGGATTTTGACAGGAATGTCGAAAGAAAAGCATGCTATAAGTTGCTTAGCTTAGTATAGACCTCTAAATCTATCTCAATCTCAACCCTTTGGCTTGGATACTTGGATTGGATACTTTCCTGGGCTCCCAGGATTGGGTGGGCTACTTGGTTGGGATGCTTGGTTTGGATACTCGAGCTGGAATCTGGGAGTAACATTTACATATGCGATCTAAAATAACTTCTGAAAGCGACTGATAATGAAGATCATTCAATCACAATAAGAAGAGAATCGATTTAAGAATGATTGTTTCTATAAAAAGTTAGCCGAAACAATATGAGAAATATATCGCATAAAGAGTCATTCACATATTCATCATAAAGAATGAATCATCACCATTCAAAAGTGAAATAATGATAACTAAACATTTAAACTTTCATATATGAATAACTGAAAATGATGTATTTCTTGACACACAAGTAAAAAGCATTAAGAGATAAAAGTACCATTTGTAATACGTCTTACTCATGAGCTCCAACAATATTGATCTATCTTCAAATCACTTAACATAAACTAAGAGTACAAGAGTCCAATTTCAGTAGCAGATGTTAAACTCAAATAGAAAATAAATCTCGTTCCATTAATTTTACCAAAACCTCCTTAGTGGGGGGACAAGATACACGTTCTGAAAAATGTTTTTGATAAAACTTTGGACCCCTCTCTAAATGCATGAGAGGGGTTTAAATACTAATCTATGAAATCTAAAAATAAATATTACAAAAATAGATGAGGAGGTTTAAACGACCTGCCTCATTTTAAGCAAAAATAAACAAACAAACAAACAAAATATGTCTATGGCTAATCCTGCATCTGATCCTTGAGATCGCAAATATTCAACATTGGTTTTAAGAGTGTCAGTTGACTAAATTCATCTTTCAATTGTCCTACAAATACTGCATTGGTGAGCACTGGCACTATTTGCTCGGCGGAAGTCATCAGACACTTCAGGGTCATCCACTGGCTGTGTGGTTTCACTAAGTAGTGCTAGTATGCTTCCTAGTTCAATCTGTTTACCTGTTTAATTGCCTTTGCCCTTTCCTCTGCTGCTTGTTTCCATACTACTTGAAGTTGTTGTGCTTTTGGAAGAAAACCAGCGGTAGTTTCTGCTACCAAATTAGCCTTGCATAGATTTTCATTTACACATTCTATGACACTGTTCGTTGCTGCCGCCGCATCCTCCATTGCCTATTCTACCTCCTTTAGCTGAGAATCCCATTTCGCAAATAAAATCTCTTTGTGCGATTCATTAATTTTGGGAATGTTTTCTCTTTTCCCTTCTTCATATTTCTGCCAGTTTAAGAAGTTTGAGACCTTCTTAAAAATTGAATCATATTCAAGTCTTAATTCCACAACTTGATTTGTTATGTTATCACTCATTTCGCAGTGGGAATTCCACTATGAAATCTTCTGGCATAATAGTTCTTTCTGTTGTAAGAGCTAGGAATTAAGACCAAGTGCCTCTGTGACAAACTCTTGAATTTTGGAATCATCTTTATGCAGTTCTATTATATTCTGTAATTGTTCTTATTTACTAGCCAAACTACTTTGATGTGCCAACTGCATTTGTTGAAAGTCTTGCTGAAGTTTTGCCAACTGTGTTTCGGCTTTTTGGTTGATGCTGACCTGCTATAACTATTGTTCCAAAAACAAAATCCTATCTTCTTTTTCTTTAAGCAGTGATTGTACCTTTGTTGCCTTGTCAATAGTTGTTGAATCATATGTACTTGCTACCTGTGAGAGCCTAGTGAGATTTGCTAATGGGTCTGTAGACGGGTCTTTCCAAAGAACATCTAGAGGTTCATCCTCGGGAGCGAGCACAAAATCCAACTTTCTTTTCTTTCTTTTCCTTCTAACGACGACTTTATGTTGAGAGCTATATAATACATCTAGAAGAGGAATTTCCTCTATTCTTAGTACAATTCCAGATGAGGGAGAAATAGGAATATGCTTCGTTTCTTAAGTGTTAACAACTCTTTCTATTACCATTTCCATGGTCATCTATTTTGGATTTGTTGGTGGATCTGCGCTTTGTTCTTCTGTGCTAAGTATCTTATTAAAATTTTCCCATTCTCCTTCTAGATCAATTACGGGCGACTTTGCTTGCTTTGTAAGGGGAGTTGAAGCTTCAACTTGTTTTACAAACGAAGTCTGTTGATCAAACTTTGCTATGGAATGGGTTGTGTATTTTATTGACTCCTCACTCTTATTGTGTTCATTCTCGGATTGATCGCTAGACTTTTCTGCTGACTCTTTTTCAGAACTTGTTTTGGACTTCTCTTTTGAATCTGCATTTATGCTTACACTAGGAGTAGGTTCTCTTACTGGTTCGATGAGTAATTGGTCCAATGGGACCTTCGATAACCTCTGTTTTCTGTAATTATCAAAAGTTTGGAGACCTTCTTAGTCAAAAATAATTCGTGTTGTATGTTGAACTTCTTTGAAGGTGTTTTTCTGCAGAAAAACATCATCAAAGGGATTTTTTTCATGGGAAAATACTTTTATTTTAACCATTGTAGTAAAATATTTTACAATACCGAAGGGATCATATTGCCTTCCCAGAAACTTGGGTAGTTTTAAAGATAATACATTATTAACTTCTTTTAAAGCATGTCCTAAGTCATGCAATGCAAATGCTCTGCATGCTACAGGAAATTGAGGTCAAATGGCCTTCTTGGAATCTCTCAGTACTTTGCTCATCCTCCCTTCGTGGCATGTCTGATAAGCTATCTCCCTAGCCATCAGTTTGTCTGGAATGTAAAAAGGTAGCACATGGGGTGAAGAAATGCTACCAAACTCTCTGATATATGTGAATAATTCTTCCCCAAACCATCTCGCTATGGGGAGAATATCTACCTCAGCTTCTTGGGAAAACCTTGGGGCATCTTTGTTGTAGATCTTTTTATGAATCGGGAGTATAACTCCATGACAAAGTTTGAAGAAATGTGGCAAGAAATTCAATTCCCACATGACTTTATGATAAATTTGAATGGGAAGTGGGTTTTGAACCATCCACTTCCATCCCATAACAGGAAATTTGGAACCAAAACAAATAGCGTCCATAACATTGGCGCTCATGAAAAATGGAGGTAAGCCCTCAAAGAAATGCTTCTTTTTCTTCTGTATTCCAAAATTGCAGTGGCTAAAGTGTCTGACAAGATTTGAGCCCAATTCATTATTGTGGCATTGATAGTCGCATCCACTAGTGGTAACCATTTTCATGAAAATTTGTTGTTGTCTAGTTTACCAAATAGTCTACATAACATAGCAGCAGAAAAACAGTAAGGGGAACAAACAAAACTAGTGGTGTACATTTTTTATCTTTTTTGAGTCTTTCCTCATTGTTTGACAAATGCTTTGTGCATTCTACCAAGTCTTCATTCTCCTTGGCGAATTTCTCGACAAAGTGCTTGTTTTAGATGGCCTGGGGTTCTGGTAAATGGTACATGAGCCTTAGGTTGTCTGGAGTAAATGACCCCATGACTTCCTAGCTTTCTGTCTTGAATTCTCTATTAGATATGTCTGCATCATCTATAATCCATTTAACCATGTTGGTGTAATGGAGTATCTTTGGCCTCGCAGTAATGCGGTGTAGAAATGAGCATGCAAGTTCAGTTAGGGATGCATCAGAAGAGCCACGTCCATCTGCTGTAACTGTTATTTCCATCATTCTCGGTTGTTCCTCCTCCAATAACTGATACATAGTTTCCCAAGTAGATTTCCCTGCATCCCGATTACAAGTAGTGTCTGTGAACAATGGGGTCATTTCTGACTTTTCAGCAACGAGTGCCTTTCCTTTCTTCACCATTTCTTCGTATTTTCTGCTCTATGTGTTCTTCCTGAAAGTTGAAAGCAAAGAGAAAAATATGATAAAAATGATAATGAATGCAAAAATAATCAATAGAAGGATGAAAATAAGGTGATGGAGAATCTTTAATTCTAAATCATATCAAAAGATATCAACTTGCGTCAAATGGTCCTTTACACTGATCCTAATCGTTCTTTTAATAAATGACCACTAATGAACTATTATGCTTAACTTTAATGTTCATAATTTTACATCAAAAGTTGGGAAGTACTCTCCTAGAACCCTGAGCCCTTCGAGTTGCGATAAAAGTGATTTTGCAATTTGCTTCATAATATCATAGATTGCTATATCGCAAAAAAAAAAATTCGTTAAAACCCGCCGCTACATGAGTTGTTGCGATATGAAATTTGTGAGATGGTATCGCATTTTGCGATATTTTCTTATGCTTTATCAAGTAGCATCGCGCGTTTGAAAATGCGATGTGATAAGGTTATAGGGTTTTATGATCTCGCATTTTCGCGAATCACATTTTCAAGGGGTAACATTTATAAGGGAGGTCCACCGTAATTGCTTTGTGATGCGAGAATAATCCTCTTAAAGCAGGTATTTTAAAGGTTTACTCTAATATTCATGACTTTCCATTATAAAGTTATTCTTAGGATTTTTTTATCATGTGGCACTTTTTATAAGAAACTTATAGTTTGTGAAATTTTATGCGCTTAAAGTATGAAAAGGTGAATTTCCATGTTTTAGCAAGTTCCACTTTGACATATTATTTTATTCTAAAAAACAAGAAAGGAATGATTAAATGCTAAGATTTGATTTTTTTTTTAAGGGTCCCCATTTATTAATGTTATCACTAATATTAATAAATGGGGGGTTGTTGATAAGCACAACAGCACCATGGAAAAGGCAATGGAAAAGACAAGTAGGAGAAAGAGGAAGAGGAAGAATAACATCATGAAGAAGAACACCGTGATGAAGAACATCATGAGGAAGACCCTAAAGGAGGTGAGGATACGATGAAGTAGACAGAGAAGATAGAAATAGAGAAATCTGTCGTAGAGAAAAGTAAAAGCTAAGGCAAAGCTTCTATCAAGGCCAAAAATAATCATAATGTGATAAATCAAAAGAGATAACACAAATGGTTCTCACTGAGGGAGACTTGGACCAAATTGGAGAAAAGGTTAAGGAGATCACAGTGGAATCTTAGAACAAGGTGGAATATTGCTACAATGAGTTTATCACAGGTGTGTAGGAGGGGATTGTAGAGTTGAAGCTTTTGGAATTATCAGTTAGACAACCTATAGAAATACATGAAAGGATTACAAAAGGAAGGTCGATCATGCCTACCCTTGCAGCGATGTTGACACAGATACCTGCAAGGGCTCTACAGTTTGGATCAACAGAAATTCAACAGTAGGCCAACGAGTGGACATATATAAACATGAACATCGCAGTAGTGTTTCTAACAAGGTGTTGATGCCTCGAAAATCGCTGCAACAACATTGGGGGATAACCACCCGGTCCCGACCTTAAAAGCAGCTCCTTTTCGGTTTGGTGTGGTGGCTCGGACTATTCATCTAGGTCCAGTTACCTTCTCCCTATTGCTATTGGTTTATAATGTATTTTTAACTACCAATAGACAGGGACATCAGATCACTTCTTCTTGCTGATCAGGCAAGAGAATGACCCTTAAGCTGATTTGGGTTCAGCCAAGCCACAGCTAAAGTTTTGTCTCTTTGAGGAGAGGACTTAAAAGAATGTAGAATTTACTCTAAATGCAAGTTTACTCTATGATGCAAGCAAAAGAAACTAATCTAAATCCTATCTTAATTAGGCAGATATAGATCTAACCCAACTAAGAGCAAGATAATTAAAATATTGGGATTTAAATATGTCTTGTTTATTATGAATATCAAGTTAATGAAGTAGTTCAATTAACTGATATTATGGTTACCAAAACACATTCTATTGAGACCTTAAAACTTGAAATAATAAACCAATAACATTCCAGGAAGTAGTTCAGAAAAATGATATTGATTATCAAATAAATAAAGCCAATAATTGAATAATGATATGTGAAAATAGTTCACAACACATTACCATTCAATAAATCAGTTTCATAAGACAGATTTGAGAGTAAGTAGTTACTCAAAAATGAGAAATTAATCCATAAAAAACAGAGATACAT
>APFE030677355.1:20196-61359 GCA_000404065.3 Pinus taeda
GGATTTGATTTGGAAATTAGAGTGAATTTCTTAAAACCCCGATAATTAATAATTTGGCTGCATGACTAAAAATGAAAAATGTTAGTAAAAACTTGCTACGGGTTAATATTTAAAATGAATGCCTTATTGAACTAATTTATTTACAAAATGCAATATTGTACATTTTATACATTTTTAACCCAGGCTAGATAAACGATGAGACTTCAAAGGAGTGCCATTTTCAAACCAGTTGACCAAATGAGGCGAAACAAGCGTCAATGAGAAGCTTATAAAAAATCGATTCTAACAAAGCAATCAAAACATGAATCCAAAGAAAATGTAAAAAGTTAACGAAAGCGTAGGGCAATTAACTAAAATAAAAATCCAAAAAGGTGCTTAGCCAAAAATTTTATAGAAAGGGTCCCCATTATTTGAAGTGAAGAAGTCAAAAATGGGGGGTTGTGTTGTTTACCACAACACAAGCTTACATAAGCTACATGAGGATATTATAGAAGAATTAAAGATAAAGGAAGAGAGCACATCACAACTCAACATACATGTGGAAAAGGAGTGGGGTACGCTATTACAAAAGCTTGACTAGACAATACAAGAGAGAGATCAGATAGCAAAAGAATATCAATAGTTGAAGGACACAATAGAAACATGTAAGGGAATTCCAAACATGGAGGTCTTCAAAGAGGAATCGACAAAAGATAAGGTTGCGAAGCGCGAATTTACAGTCAAGGAATCCAAGAAGAAAATTGTAGATGTGCAGTTTGAGTATGAGGTAAATATCAATGAGTTGCAGTTAAAGTTGCATCTGACTACACCACCAGAAGTAAGAAGTCAGAGGGAGGTTGAGATAAAGTTAGTCATGGTTAGCATCTCCTTAGCATCAGAGGACTACAAAAAAATACTGGATGAAAGTTTGAAAATTTGCACTTCGCTACAGGAAGATCCAAATACTCAGAAATTGCAGGAGGAAATGCAACAAAAGTTAGAGGATATTTGAGCAGTTGTGAAGACATTGCCTATATCATAGAATCTTGCAAATATCAATGAATCGAAGGTGTTGCAGAAGAGGATCGAAGAGTTGAAGAAGGAAGAGCAGATATTGATAAAAATAACTCAGCCTTGGCAGGATGAGGCCCTTTAACTCTCGCAAATAGTAGATGAGAAGCTTCATGAGCTTTGGCAGAAGGAGGCAACATCGCTAAAAAAATTTGGATAGCATGTAACGAGAGCATTGTTGGAGGAATCACACAATGAGGATAAACATATGACATAAGTGATCCAACGGTTCAACAAGAACAACAATAACATTGCAAAAAAAATCAGAGGCAAAGCAACTAAGTGACTTGGGATGAGTCACATGTGAGTGTTAGGGGCCTGTTGATCATAGCCAAACTTGGCTAAATTTTGGGGCAAATTTTGGGCAAGAAATCCGAGTTTTGTGGAGCACGCAATAGAAAATATGTCACAAAGTACGAAGTGGACCGTGCAGTAGAGAAATGGAGCACAAAGAACACTGCACAACAAAGTCACTGTGCAACATAGGGGCTTCACAGCGAAGCCCCTCCCTTTTTGTAAAAAGCATAAAATATTGTAAAAGTTTATGGTTTTGGACCATATTCCCTTGTATTTTGAAAACCATGGCATCGGGTCCATGGTAATGTAGTGATGTAATCCCTCATGTAATATTATATATAGGAATAAATAGTAAAGAAGGAAGACATCAATAAAATCTATTGAATTGGTCCAGATCTATGTTTATGGTGATAGTTTTGTGATCTATATTTTGGAGAAAGTTGCGGAGTGTGCAGAGGCCTGGGTCTACAACTTAGTGCGAAGACCATCTGCAACATAGTGCGCAGACAACCTGCACCTATGTGTGCATGAAAGAACTGTTTGTTGTACAAAATATGTATTATAACAAACAATTCTTGTGGGCATAGTCCCACATTAGGATGAACCATGGTAAAATATGTGTCTCATGTGTTGATTTTCTTATTATCTACACTTTATTTCAGTACTATGAAGTTTATGGATGGTATGTTATGTTTAAGTGATGAATGTAATTTTGCGAAGTAATATATAAGTGCGAATTAATTTATGTATGTGAAGTAGTTTATAAGTATCAAAGCATAAATAAAATAGAAATGTTCCACATCGCAACATCCCTAAGGCTACATAAACCTGGTTCTACAACCTCCCATATTCACTACGAGTGAGACTGCGAATTTATTGTAGCTCGTTGCCGAAAATGCCAATGATTGAGGGCTTTGTTGGTGTGAAATAAAATTCCAAACTTGGGTCAAGACAACCTAAGCCAACATTAAATTAATAAACTCAATACATATAACACTTTATAAATCAATACTATGTTAAACTTTAATTTAATTCATTTACATTTACACCCTACCTGTTAGCACTCTATAGTTTTCCTAGGCCGAGGAGGAAAATAGCAGAGGTAAGAACAAACCACTTGCAGGATTAGAAACTAGCCTTTCCAATCCTAGAGAAGGCTCTCTCTCGATAGATTTCAATTAATCACAACATAGGGTTTTAGGCTAGGTATGTAGATCAAGGAATTGGTTTTAAAATTTTAGCTGCAAAATGAAGGAAGAGCCTATTGGGCATGGAGTCATAAGGGTTTTCAGTAATCAATCATAGATAGATAGAGGAAATCTTTAATCATGACGAGGTAGGAAAACTCCTGGATCTTATAGAGTTATTGGGGGTGGATGAGATGAATCATATTTAGGATGAATTCAAATATAGAGCATACATAGACGAATTGTACACTTAAATCTCAGAAATAAAACATTAAGATTTCTTAACAAGCCAGATAAAAGTATTAGAAGTAAATTCTACTCATCATCTTCTTGTAAACAATTTAAGAAGGAAGATGCATGTGAAAACTGAAAGAAAAACAAATTTACAAAGAGTAAAACAGTCACCATTTGTTTGACACAAGAATCCTGAAACCAAACTGCCTCTATATTGCTGAAATGATTACATCTATTTGAGCTCCATGGCTTACAATCAAAGAAAAAGTAATTTTTTACTTCACAATCAACCCCTTCTTCATTAAAAATCATAAAATATATACAAAAGATGATTATTGAGTCTAAGGAGGTCTAAACCAACCTATTCCCCATTTGTATGAAACTAATATCATGAAAATAGGCAAGACAAAACCATATTCTATAAAATAGGACAACATCTTTGAATTCTATCTAAAAACTCAACTAAAATCCTAATATATCAAATTTGTTTAAGATAATCACGACTGAAACATTTACAATGATAAAACATATATAATTACATAATCAAAATCTTTCCTTTGTTACATTGAGGTGCAAATTTGGTGAGAAAGACATAAAGTGTGTTTGTGTGCAACGCTTCCTGTGAGCAACAACTCCTGTGTGCAACACCTTGCTCCTCCTCCTTTGACCACTTAAAAGGTTGCACTCTGATAAAAAAGCACTTGTATATGTCAATCTTATTGTAATGAATATGTGTGTGCCCTGTAGATATTAAAATTTTTCCAAAAATGTGACCTTGAAGAAAACCTAGTCCTACTGCTCAATCTGTGCATAACACCTGTGGGTAGCACTATCAATCTGCTTTTCACTAGTTTTATCCTCCTCAACTGCCTCCATCAAAAAAATCTAACTTGATTTTCTTCTTCTTTTTCCTTTCTTCTTTGACTTCAATAAACATTTTCTTTAAACCTAATCCTTCTCTTTAAGACTAGGTTTTTCACATATAGTTTCTTTGCCTACCTATGCACATGCAAGGTCCATTTCAGTTTGTATTTAGCCTTATCAAGGGTGGGCATAACAACCTCAATATGTCCAAACAAATCCAACTTGTCCTTACAGACTCTCTCTTTAATTTTATCTACTTGATATTGTATCCTTTCAATTTGCTCTAGTAACTCCCCAAATTTCGTCGGGTGATCAAAAACCACAGGTTGCCTGGTCTTCTTCTCTTGTTCTTGTACCCTAGCAATATACCTATTCTTAGGTCTCCTTGAAAACAAAATGAGCTCTTTCATATCCTCAATGTCAATCATTACTTTACCCTTTCCTTTGACATCAGATTTCGTTGTCTCTTGAGGCACTATAGGTATGAGTCACCTGTTTTCCTTCTGTAAATAAGTTATGGTCACCTGTGTTTTATCCATATGATCCTTTAATTATTTGATTTTCTTATCTCTTTCATCACTCAGATTAAGCCTGGGAATTTCATCTCTAGCCTCCTTCAACTTCTTCTTCATCCTTATAAAAGTAATCTTCCCTTCATCAACCTTTTATTCATGCATTGTCTTTCCTTCTTGATTTTTCAACCATTAGAGGAATGTTGAGGTCTAAAATGGGCCTTCTAAGGAAAATATAAAATAATAGTGGAAATAATAAAATAATATTAGATTACATAATCAAATTTTAGAGGGGAAAAGGAAAAAACTACTTTTTTCAACTCATATTTTCAACTTATCTCCTTATGGGTTTACTCAAATTTTGAGTGGTAGCACTCGTTGGCTGAAAATTTTGATTCCTCATTCAAGGATTACCCATGTGGCATACTTTTGATGGACCCCACTACATGAAAAATGAGAAATACATGAAAAATGTTATTGCAATCACATGTTTTCATGTATTTCTCATTTTTCATGTAGTAGGGTCCATCAAAAGTATGCCACATGGGTACTCCTTTGATTAGGAATCAAATTTTGTAGCCATTGAGTAGTCTTGATCAAAATTTGAGTTAAACCTTAGGGATATAAGTTGAAAATACAGGTGGAAAATCTAGTTTTATTATTTTATTATTTTTTAATATTTTTACTTTTAACTCCAAAAATGATGAATTGTCCACCATGGTTGACATCATCATATTGAATCCTATTGGGTCTTATAAAGTTTATTTTGGTTGTACATTTTTCTTAGGAGGCACATTTTAGACCTCAAAATTCCCCTAATGTTTGTGGATGATGATCTTCTAACCCTCGTTATAGATATTTCTGCTTTATTTACCTTTTCCTCACTTACCCTTCTTTTTCCCTTCATTTTATCAACAAATGGTGTAGCTTCAGCCATAGGTAAGCTTTCCTTAATTTTAACTGTGTTTTCTAGGATAGTCTTCTTCAAATGTCTATTCTCCTGTTGCAGTTATGCTATGACCAAGTGAGCTTCATTTAACTGCTTCTCTGACTCTTTTGCGGCATTATCCTTCTCATTAGTAGAACCTGTCTATTTCTGAATTCCGTGAGGCTCAAAAAACTCTTCAACTAATTTCTCCAATGACAACCTTTTAGCAACTACCTTTGTGAGTGGTGTTCTTGTCACTAGAATCTCTACTACTTCTAGTGAAAATTGTAATTTTCTGCCCTTTTTCTTTGGCGATGACTCAATCGAAGCTAGAATTTTTTTCTTGACATAACTCTTTAGGGGTGAAGAAGTGGTTTTAGTGGTGGATGGAGTATCCTTGTGGCTTAATTGAGTTCCAACATATGGCACTGTGAACTTGGATGAGGTTAGGAAATGTAGCCATACTTGTTCCTTTTTCTGCATCTCCTCTAATATCAAAAAATTTATCAATGAGAAATGAAACAAACTTGAATCAACCATACCCTTTTTATTTCTTACTCCCTCAACCATCCTACCTAAACTTATTAAAAGGAGAAAGGGAAAATTCAGGGTCTTTTTACCAGTGAAATGCACGAGAAGCCTAAAGTGGTATTGATAAACCGTGGTGTATCTTTCCTCACAGGTGAAATACTTTTGAATGACTTTGAGAATTTTTTTGAAGTTCTCCAACAAATGGTTACTAAGTACTACAACACCAAATTCCTGGTTTGTGTACTCTGGCTTCATGAAGTCCTTATAATGCTCCAACTCCAAAGCCATCCCTTTGAATCATTTTTCCCCCTCCAAAGGAATTTATGTGGATGATGCTATGGTGGACTCTGGCACAAAAAAATTCAATTTACCAACCTTTACTTTACCACCAATGAAATTCAAGGTGAATTATTTAGTCACCTCCACATCGTACCCTTGTATATTTTCACAGAATTTAAGACAACTTGTATGTTCAAAAGCTGCCCTGATGGCAGGGTTTGAGTTGATGAGTGAAAGGTTGTGTGGTTCAAATCTTAAAATTTCTCCTTCCTTTTTCTTTCCCATCACTAAAACAAGGTTTTTGAAGGTATAAGTTTGAGCTCAGGTTTTAATTCTTTGTCAGGTTTTGGACATCAAGACCCAACTAAAAATTCTTCTTTGGACCTTGAATGACTAAAAAAACAAAGAGAAATTACAATTAATGACTAGTGATAAAATAGATGAAATTCTTCGTTTTGTTTGCATGTAACATTTATCCTGTGGGTAGCACCTTGAACTCAACAATACAAGAATGAAAATTCAAATGGCTGAACACAGGCTAAAGACTTTGTAATCCTTTATACGTGCAAACTAATTTCAAATCGGGGTTGATACCTGTGATTTTCAAGACTTCAAGACATGTAAGAAAGTGGAGATAAGCTCTATTTATTTGCGCAACATATCGTGTGTGCAGTGCTGAGGGAATGAAAGATAAAGGGGTGGAGGAATGACCAATTCGACTTCTACAAAGCACAATAAATTTTGATAATTTTATACAGGGTCTTTAAAGCAGAAAAAACTAGGATTCAGAAGTTGTTTGATCAAGCAAACAGGGAAAGAACCACAGGTCTGCGTGTGTGTGAAACACCTTATAAATAGGGAATTAAGGCTTCAAATCTTGACTTTGATATGAAAAATTGGTAAGTGTGTTTCAATTTCTGATGTAAGGAAGCCTCCAAATCAGTATACACACCTCGAAATAGCAGTTTGACGAAGAAACATTTCTCCTTTGAGAAATGCACAACATTCCCAGTACTTTATGCGTAGCAACGATCTGACCCTTTTCACCAACTGTTAGAGATGGAAAGAATGTGAATTCTAAAGGATGAAAGATGAAATAGTCATGAAATTTTAGTGGTTTATAACAAAATCCGCTCCTTGATGGGTAATGATGAAACATCGTAGGCTTGAGTGTATCAAAAGAATATTACCAAATTTGAAACTAACTTCCTTTTTTGTTGATGTCACCAAGCACTAAAATGTCTTTTTACACCTATTTTGACATGAATCTGACTGAATCTAATGAAAATGACCTCTTGACTGACCTATGATGAACAAATCTCTAATGACATGTCACTTTTATTTTTCATAATGGCTCATGATATCTATGACTCCAAACCTAAATAATTCCCCCTTAGGGACCTTACAATTGAAATGAAGACTAGAATACCTCCTTGTGACACCTAAATTTACAATGATTTGACTATTTTTTAAACTTTTTGTACAAAGACCATTTAGACTATGCTTCACGGTGAATTCATAGGTTAAACCTTGCAAACATAACCCTAGGAATGGACATTTAGATAAACACTTTGATTACCTATATTCTAGGACCCTAACAGTGGCTCCAACGGGGATGGCATCCTCCTTGTGAGGTGCCAAGAACACTGTAGACTAGTAGCCTTATCCATTGGGTTGTTCCCAGTATTGAAAATCCACAAATTAGTTGCTGCTTTGATTTTCAACTGAAACTCAAACTAGTAGAATGTGTCCTTGTTCATATTGCCCTGAGAGCACTCTTGATCTTTATTGATAACCATAAACACTCAAACTGAAAATTCACTGCAAACCAACTACAAATGAAAACCCAAATCCCTGAATATTAATCCTACTTGCACACTCCTACACTAATAGATGAAATGAAATGCTCAATTAAATAACACTGAAATACCAATATAACTAGTCAAGTAGCTGCTAAGCTGACATGGCTACCTGAATGTGCTTCAAAAAGGTCAAAATTGGAACCTGTAACGACAAAGGCATCTGATGATATCTTTGTTTTTTACATTTAAAACATGGTTGTGGATTTAAGCCAAAACATTCTTTCAGATACTCAACTACAAGATAAAGAAAACATATTTTGTTTGTTGATCGTCAAGAAGTCCTATAATTAATTTTCCATGATGATACTGCTCATATGTGTTGTTTGAATCAGACCCTAGATTCAATTGTAAAAAGTCCTCAAGAAACTGATTTTGGTCTTGAAAATTGTAAGACTGAAATCGAACATCTAATACCTAAATATCCTTCTCAACTTTGTTAACAAACTCTTCTAAAAAGTTGATCTTGGCTTCAGAGCTACATTTGCATGCTCTCAAATAAATAAGCAATAAACTAGCGGAATCTTCATCCATTTGACCATCATCACAAACATCCCAGTATTCTTTGAAATTGTCAATAGAAATAGGCTCTGCTAAATACCTTTCCATTTAGATAGATTATGTAATTCAAGCTTTGAATTCTTTGGACAATGGAGTTGTCATGAGTGTTTCTTGCAATATGGATTCTTTGACAATAGAGTTTCCAAGTGAATGGTTCAACCTTCATATGTGCCTGATTGTTGTCCACTATCAACAATCAAATTTGAAACTTGATAGTCTTCCCTGGGGAAGATGAAACCTTTTAGTCCCCAATATGGTCGCTAGAATGTTAGCACTCTGTAGTTTTCTAGGCTGAGGAAAAGTGCAGAGGTAACCACAAACCACTTTGTTCGGTCGCTATAATACTAGTGTATTCCCTCATTGTTATTAGTATAGTCCCCTTATTGTAATTGTTGTACCACATAAAAGGCCACTATTGTTATTGTTGTGGCCTTACATTATTATTGTTATGTCGACTCTGATTATATTGTGACCCCTTAGACTCCTATATATAGAAAGGATGTTTTGTCATTTGAATTATCCAGGAATTTTTCATTTATGTAATTTAAAGGAGATTTCTCCTCGAAGAGGCTGATTTTGAAGTCGTTGATCTATCTTTTCTTCTATTTTGTGAGTTGGTTGCATTACATTTAGTATCAAAGCTTTTGATTCTAGGGTTTCGCTTCTTCAAACAGATCGTTGTGGAATTTTTTCTATATTTTTTTTTACTACGAAGCTTTAGAAGCGGGGAAAAAACCTCATTTGAGAGGACATCTTGAAGAACTTTGTATCCAAATTTCAGACTGGTTCTAGCTATATTTTCAGATATATGAATCAAGGAAGTTAGGATTTTTGCAGGCTCCCAAATTCCATCCCAAACAGGTGACCTTGGAAAATCCCTCATACATTTCTCTCTGAGCATTAGATTAAAATTTCATAAAAGGCTACATAAATAGGATGTACTTTGGTGTGTTGGGTATTGTGTTCAGGGGCGAAGATCAAAACAGTGATATGTCGCACTTTGTACAAGTTCACTCTACTAAACCAGTCTATAATCTAGTCATTGTGGGAGATTTGGCATATTGATTTCTTGGAAAATCCAATCTTGATTAGACTAGTGGAGCTAGAAATAGGACTTAGAGGTATACTACAAGAAAAAATTTCAGATCTTGGAGGTCCAAAATTACAGAGCTACAATAGATTCAATATCAAGCTCCTACAAAGTAGAAAAAGGTGTGCAGTCTTTTTAAAAAATTTCATACGTTTTGTTTGATAAGTAATTTTGAAGTAATTAAAAGGGCATGGTGAAGAAAATTATCATTAATTTATGTCCCAAATAAATAAAATGGCAACACCTAGTAAGCAACCTGAATTCTCTACTATGAATCATGAAGAAGAGGAAGAAATGAAGCATGATATATCAAAATTATGAGACCAAGTGCAACAAATTTCAGTCTCACAGAAAGTAACAGATGCTAAGATAGATGTTCTAAAATCAAACATGGAAGAAATGATGAAATTCAAGATAGAGGGGTTGAAGGAAGGTTTGGAAAAGTTTCTAGAAGAAATGCATCCCAGTAGTGACAAGGCAATCCATGAAAATCATGATGAAGACAAAAGGAATATCAATTACGATTCTAGAGACTCCAAAGTGGGGTTTAAGAACCACCACATTCCAAAGATAAATATGAGGAAGTTTGATTGCAAGGATCCGGTAACTTGGATACTACAGATGGAGCAATATTTTGATCTACATGATGTGCAACCCTCACAAAAGGTATATCTTGTATCTTTTTATTTAGAACCCAATCATTTTTTATGGTCAGGATGACTTTGTTCTCATAAACCACTTGTCACCTAGTCAATTTTTATGGAGGAAATGATAGCACATTATGAAGATACAAAGGGAAACACCTTCTTTAGCCAATTAATAAATCTAAAACAAAAGGTTTCAATGGCAGAGCATATTGAAGACTTCCAAAAATTGAATATTAGTGTAACCAATATTCCAGAGGAGCATAGGATGGATGTCTTCAAAGGGACTTTAAAAGATAATATCCAACATGAGGTTCGCCTTTGGGAACCTCATTCATTGGAGAAGGCATTCATGGTGGCAAGAAAAATTGAAAGAAGAATTATGGCAATAAGGAAGTATACCAATCACAACTATAAAGATGGAAGTGTTGTTGGTCCTAATCTTCCACAACCTACAAGGTTGACACCACAACAATTGGAGGAAAAAAGGGAAAAATGGATTTGTTATAGTTATTATAGAAAATACACTAAAGGTCATAAGTGTGCTAAGAAGAAATTATTCTACATGGATTGTGAAGAGGAGAGAGAAAATGAACAATAAACATCAAAAGAGGAGGATATACACTAGGAACCAACACCAGAGACAGAAGAAATGAATCTGACCATATCTTGTAATGCATTGGCAGGAATTACCACTCCTCAAACTCTCAATATAGAAGTACATATTAAGAATAAAAAGGTAATAGTGTTCATTGATTCAGGTAGTATCCATAATTTTATTCATTGTAAGATAGCCAATGAATTGAATTTCTTCCTATATCCAACACTAGAGAGAGAAGTGATGGCTGCAAATAGAGGAACCATAAATTTCTCTAGAAAGTGCCATAATACCAAGATATCCATGGGATAATATGTATTGAATTTTTTTATGCTTTCCATTACAATGGGCAGTGCCCTTGTTGTACTAGTAGTCTAATGTTTACAACCTTTGGGTACGGTAAATTTTAATTTTCAAGAACCTTTCTTGAATTTTTTTGGGAAGAAAAAGAAGTTGAATTAAGGGGTATCATAGGGAAACTAGGAAAGATAATCAGTTCTAATAGCATGAAAAATATTCTAAAGAAATAACAACAGGGTGTAATTTCACAATTATGTTCACTAGAGGTTCAAACATCGAAGTCATCTATTTCTCTAGACCTCAAAAAAGTCTTGAACAATAATTCTAAGGTATTTGAGACTCCCAAAGGCCTCCCACCTATTCGTGATCATGATCATGATATTTATTTGATTCTAGGAATTATTCCTAAAAACATTAGGCCTTATAGATATCTCTATGCCCAAAAGAGTGAAATTGAACGTATGGTTACAAAAATTCTAGAGGCTAGTATAATTCAACCTAGTCAAAGTTCTTTCTCTGCTCCAGTAGTATTGGTGCACAAGAAGGATGGATCATGGCACATGTGTCCATATTATAGGGAGATCAACGAGCTCACTATTAAAGATAATATTCCCATTCCTGTCATTTATGAATTATTGGATGAATTACATGGAGCAATTTACTTCACCAAGTTGGATCTTTGTTCAGGATATAATCAAATAAGAATGAAGACTAAAGACGTTCCAAAAACAACATTTAGAACTCATGAAGGTCATCATGAATTTTTGGTCATCCATTTTGGCGTTACCAATGCACCTTCTACATTTCAAGGTTTGATGAATTCCATTTTCAAACCCCTCCTTAGAAAATTTGTGTTAGTATTTTTTAATGATATTCTAATCTATAGCAAGTCTTGGAAGGATCATGTTGACCTTGTTGACAGGGTGCTCAAGCTACTCGAGGAGAAACAATTATATGCAAAAACCTCCAAATTTTTCTTTTGAGTGAAGGAGGTGGAATATCTAGGTCATATTGTATCTCATGAGGGTGTTAAGTTAGACCCTAACAAAATTAAAGCCATTAAGGAATGGAAAATTCCCACATCCATAAAGCATCTGTGAGGATTTCTTTAGTTGACATGGTATTATTGCATGTTTGTTAAGAATTATGGGAGAATAACAACACCTGTAAGAAAATTACTGAAGAAAGATGCATTTTCTTGGACTCCAAAAGCAACTAAGGCCTTTGAGAATCTTAAAGAGGCAGTGTGCCAAGCACCAATCTTAGCTACACCAGACTTCAGAAAATACTTTATTGTGGAATGTGATGCCTCAGAAAATGGAATTGATGTTGTTTTAATGCAAGAAGGAAGACCCATTTCTTTTGAAAGTCGTCCAATCAAAGGAAAGTATTTACACAAAGCTATTTATGAGAAGGAAATGTTGGAATACTACATGCACTTAAGAAATGGTGACCTTGCCTAATGGGAAGGCACTTCAAGGTAAAAATAGATCATGATAGTCTTAAATACATTTTAGAACAAATATTTCCTTCAGAAGAGCAAAAAAAATGGGTCACAAGGATGTTGGGTTATGACTTTGAAATCATGTACAAAAGAGGGAAGAAAAATGTTGTTGCAGATGCACTCTCAAGAAAGGATGAGGATGTGGAAGCATTTCTTTGCACCATTTCTATTATCCAACCATAACGGATAACTAAAGCAATGAATGAATGGAAGAATGAGGAAGAATTGTGGGCACTCATTCAAAAGTTTCAAAAGTTACAACAAGTTCCTAGTACATCTCATACATTTAGCTAGAATAATGATTCATTATGGCACAAAGATCACTTGTACCTTTGTAAGAATTCCCAACTCAAACAAAAGATTCTTCTAGAATTTCACACCTCTCACTTAGGAAGGCACTCAGGATTTTTAAAAACTTACCACAGGATTAAGAAGGATTTTTTTTGGGATGGCCTTAAATCTGATATTAAAAGTTTTGTGGCAGAATGTTTAGTTTTCCAACAGAATAAAGTTGATACAATTAAGGCCTCATGTCTATTACAACCTTTATCCATTCCAAGTCAATGTTGGGAGGAGGTTTCAATGGATTTTATCACAGGTTTACCCAAGTTCAAAGGAAAGAGTGTCATCATGGTGGTAGTTGATAGATGTACCAAGTATGCACACTTTTGTGTATTATCTCATCCATTTCAAGCTAGTACATTTGCTACAGCATTTATGCAAACAATTCAAAAGCTACATGGAAACCCAAAGATTATTGTATGTGATAGAGATCCTATTTTCACTGGAAATTTTTGGACAAAATTACCTTCCTGTCTGGGTACTCAATTAGCTCATAGCTCATCTTATCATTCTCAATCAGATGGGAAAACTGAGATAGTGAACAAATGTTTGGAAGGATATCTTCATTTCTTTATATATGATAAATAGATATAATGGATCAAGTGGTTACCTCTGGCTGAATGGTAGTATAGCACTTCCTTCCATACTGCAGCAAAATGACCCCATTTATGGCACTTTATGGATATCATCCACCATCCATCACATCATCTTTAAGATAAAATTTTAAGGTTCAAGTAGTGGAAGATCACATCAAGCATAAACAACAATTTCTCCAACTCTTAAAGGATAACCTCACTTTGGTGCAAAATAGAATGAAATAATAGGTAGATCAACATCGCAGCGAAAGAAGTTTTGATGTGGGAAACTAGGTATTTTTATAGTTACAACCATACAAACAAATGTCCCTCAACCAAGCTAATAAGTATAATAAATTATCACCAAATTATTATGGTCCTTACATGGTGTTGCAAAATATTGATAATATGGCATACAAATTGGAGCTTCCTACATCTTCCCGAGTGCACCCAGTTTTCCATATTTCATGCTTAAATATGGTTATATGTGACAAGCTCCCAATTTAAACAATATTTATAGAACTTAACTAGGAAGGAAAAATCATATTGGAACCTGAAGTAGTCATGGAAACAAGAACTTGACAACTATGAAATCGATCAATTTGAGAGTATCACATCGTGGAAGAACTTCCCCGTGGAATATTCCACATGGGAGGATGATAATTTTATACAGAAGCATTTGGAAATACTCAAGTGTTGAGGACAACACCTTTTTTGAAGGAGAGGGGCATGTTAGGTCCCTATAATGCTAGTGTATTCCCTCATTATTATTAGTATAGCCCCCTTATTGTTATTGTTGTCCCCCATAGAATTCCACTATTGTTATTGTTGTTCCCTTACATTATTATTTTTATGTCGGCTCTGATTATATTGTGACCCCTTAGACTCCTATATATAGAAAGGATATTTGGTCATTTGAATTATCCAAGAATTGTTCATTTGTGTAATTTAAAGGAGGTTTCCCCCTTGAAGAGGCTGATTTTGACGTCGTTGATCTATCTTTTCTTCTATTTTCTAAGTTGGTTGCATAACGTACTAACAAGATTAGAAATTAGCCTATGCAATCCCAAAGATGGATCTCTCTCGATATATTTCAATTAATCACAATCTAGGGTTTCAGGCTAGGTATGTAGATCAAGGAATTGGTTTTAAAATTTTGGTTGCAAAATGAAGGAAGAGCCCATTGGGCATGGACTCATAAGGGTTTTTAATAATCAATCACAGATAGATAGAGGAAAGCTTCAATTAGGGTGAGGTAGAAAAACTCTTGGATATTGTAGAGTTATTGGGGGTGGATAAAATGAATTAGATTTAGGATCAATTCAAATATAGAGCATACACAAATGAATTCTACACTTAAATATCATAAAGAAAACATTAATATTGCTTAACAAGCTAGAGAAGAGCAATGGAAGTAAATTCTACTCATCATCTTCTTGAAAACAATTTAAGAAGGAGAATTCATGCGAAACTTGAAAGAAAAACCGATTTACAAAGAGGAAAACATTCACCATTTTTTGATGCAAGAATCATGAAACCAAGCTGCCTCTATATTGCTCAATTGATTACTTTTGTTTGAGCTCCACAACTTACAATCAAAGAAAAAGTTTTTTTTTACTTCATAATCAACCCCTTCTTCATTCAAAATCATAAACTATATACAAAATATTATTCCTAAGTCTAAGGATGTAGAAACCAACCGATTCCCCATTTGGATAAAACTAATCTCACGAAAATAGGCAAGACAAAACCATATTCTGTAAAATAGGACAACATCATTGACTTCTATCTAAAAACTTAACTAAACTCCTCATATATAGAATTGGTTTAAGATAATCATGAGTGAAGCATTTACAACGATAAAACATAGATAATTACATAATCAAAACCTTTCATTTGTTATGATGAGGTGCAAATTTGGTGAAAAGACATAAATTGTGTCTGTGCGCAACACTTCCTGTGATAAGCACCTCCTGTGTGCAACACCTTGATTCTCCTCCTTTAACCACATAAAAGGTTGCATTGCGATCAAAAATCCCTTTTAGATGTCTTGTTTACTATAATGAAGATGTATGTGCCCTACAGATATCAAAATTTGTCAAAAAATGTGACCTTAGAGAAGCCATAGTCTTGCTGCTCATTTTGTGCAGAACACTTGTGGGTAGCACTGCCAATCTACTTTTCACTGATTTTATCCTCCCCAACTGCCTCCACCAGAAAATCTAACTTTATTTTCTTCTTCTTTTTCCTTTCTTCTTTGAATTCAACAAAATTTTCTTCATAAACCTAAGAGTTCTCTTTAAGACTCGGGTTTGCACATATAGGTTCTTGGCCTGCCTATGCGCAAGAAAGGTCCATTTCAGTTTGTATTTGGCCTTATCAAGGGTGGGCATAACAACCTCAATATGTCCAAACAAAGCCAACCTGTCCTTACAGTATCTCTCTTCAATTTTATCTACTTGATATTGTATCCTTTCAATCTACTCTAGTAACTACCCAAATTTCATTTGCTCATAAAAAACCACAGGCTGAATGGTCTCCTTCTCTTGTTCTTGTACTCTAGCAATAGACCTAGTCTTAGGTATCCTTGAAAATGAAATGGGCTCTTTCATCTCCTCAATTTCAATCATTACTTTACCATTTCCTTGACATCATATGTCGTTGTCTCTTGAGGCACTACAGGTCTGAGTTTCATGTTTTCCTTATGAAAATAAGTTATGGTCACTTGCGTTTTATCCAGATAATCCTTTAATTCTCTAATTTGCTAATCTATTTCATCACTATAATTAAGCTTGGAAATTTCATCTCTAGCCTCCTTCATTTTCTTCTTCATCCTTATGAAAGTAAACTTCCCTTCATCAACCTTTTCTTCCTGCATTGTCTTTCCTTCTTGAGTTTGCAACTTTATGGATGATGATCTTGTGAACCTGGCTATAGGTATTTCTACTTTGTTTACCTCTTCCTCACTTACCTTTCTTTTTCCATTCATTTTATCAACAACTAGTGTAGCTTCATCCACGGGTAGGCTTTCATTAATTTGAGTTGTTTTTTCTAGGATAGTCTTCTTCAAATGTCTATTCTTCTATTGTAGTTGTTACATGACTAAGTGAGCTTCCTTTAATGACTTATCTGACTCTTTTTCTAGATTATCCTTCTCATTAGTAGAACATGTCTATTTTTGAATTCCCTAAGGCTCAACAAACTCTTCAACTGATTTCTCCAAAGACAACATTTAGGTATCTTCCTTTGTGGGTGGTCTTCTTGTCACTGGAATCTCTACTACTTCTGGTGAAAATTGTAATTGTCTACCCTTTTTCTTTGGTGATGACTGAATCGAAGCTAGCATATTTTTCTTAACAAAACTCCTTAGGGGTGACGAAGTAGTTTTAGTGGTGGATGGAGTATCCTTGTGGCTTAATTCACTTCCAGTAAATGGCACTGCGAACTTGGATGAGGTTAGGAAATCTAGCCATACTTGTTTATTTTTCTACATATTCTCTAATATCAACAATTTTATCAATGAGAAATGAAGCAAACTTGAATCAACCATACCCTTTTTATTTCTTACTCCCTTTGCCATCCTGCCCAAACTTCTGAGGAGGAAAAAGGGAAAATTTAGGGTCATTTTACTAGTGAAATGCACGAGAAGCCAGAAGTGGTATTGATAAACCTTGGTGTATCTTCCCTCACAAGTGAAATCATTTTGAATGGCTTTGAGAAGTTTGTTTAAGTTCTCCAACAAATAGTCACTAGGTACTGCAGCACCAAACTCCTTGGTTTTGTACTTTGGTTTCAAGAAGTCCTTATAATGCTCCAACTCCAAAGGCATGTCTTTGAACCATTTCTCCCCCTCCAAAGGTATTTATGTGGCTGATGCTATGGTGGAATCTAACAAAAAAAAAAATTAGTTTACCAACCTTTAATTTACCACCAATGAAATTCAAGGCAAATTCTTTAATCACCTCCACATGGTACCCTCGTATCTTTTCACAGAATTTAAGACAACTTGTTTGCTTAAACATTTCCTTGATGGCAGGGTCTAAGTTGATAAGTGAAAGGTCATGTGGTTCAAATCTTACTATTTCTCCTCCCTTTGTCTTTCACATCACTAAAAAAAGGTTTCTAAAGGTAAAAGTTTGAGCTAGGGTTTTAATGCTTTGTCAAGGTTTAGACATCAAAACCCAACTAAAAATGCTTCTTTGAACCTTGAATGACTAAAACAACAAAGAGTAATTAAAATTGATGACTCGTAATAAAATAGATGAAATGCTCTGTTTCGTCTGTGTGTAACATTTAGCCTATGGGTAGCACCTGGAACGCAACAATACAAGAACGCAAATTCAAATGGTTGAACATAGACTAAAGACTTTGTAATCCTTTATAATTGCAAACTAATTTCAAATTGAGGTTGACACCTCTGATTTTCAAGACTTCAAGACAGGTAAGAAAGTGGAGATGAGCTATGTTTCTTTGCGCAACATCTCATGTGTGTAACGTTAAGGAAATGAAAGATAAAGGGGTGGAGGAATTACCAAATTGACTTCTACAAAGCACAATAAATTTTGATAATTTTATACAGGTTATTTAAAGTAGAAAAACTAGGATTCAAAATTTGGTTGATCAAGCAAAGAGGAAAAGAACTGTAGGACTGTGTGTGCGCAACACCTTCTAAACATGAATTAACGCTTGAAAACCTAACTATGATCTGACAAATTGGTAATGGTTTTTGGATTTGTGATGTAAGGAAGCCTCCAAATCGGTATACGCACTTCGAAATAGCAGTTTGACAAAGAATTTTTTTTCCTTTGAGAAATGTGCAGCATTCCCAACAAACTATGCATAGCAACGATCTGACCCTTTTCACCAACTATTAGAGATGGAATGACCGTGAATTTTGAAGGATGAAAGATGACATAGTCATGAAATTCTAGTGGCTTATAACAAAATCCACCCCTTGCTAGGTAATGATGAAACATCATAGTCTTGAGTGTAGCAAAAGGATATTACAAAATTTGAAACTAACTGCCTTGTTTGTTGATGTCACCAAGCACTAAAATGTCCTTTTACACTTATTTTGACATGACTCTAACGGACTCTAGTGATAATGACCTCTTGACTAACTTATGATGAACAAATCTCTAATGACATGTCCCTTTTATTTTTCATAATGGTTCATGATATCTATGACTCCAAACTTAAATAATGGCCCCTTAAGGACCTTACAATTGAAATGAAGACTACAAGACCTCCTCGTGACACCGATACTTACAATGATTTGACTAGTTTTGAAACATTTTGTTCAAAGACCATTTAGACTATGATTCATGGTGAATTCATAGGCTGAACTTTGCAAACAGGACTCCAGGAATTAATATTTAGATAAACACTGTAATTACCTATATTATAGGACTCTAACACTACCCATTTATTTTTTCTTGATCATCCTTTAATTTGTGAGCTTAATTATTTGATATTTGAAGTCGTGACATAACCCCAACAATTGGAGCACAGGCATATGGTCATGGGAACTACTGGGCCGAGACTAGAAAAGGCATTAGGAGATCAATTTCAATAGGGTGAATGCTACCTTATCCTTGAAAATTTCAGCAACATATGCTACTGCAGAAGCATTCTTTAGGTATGTGTGAAGTTAGAGGTTTTCACGTTGAAGGCTTCAAATTATTGAACATTGAGAAGCCTAGTTGATCATACCTATCCTATTGAGCACAAATTTTGTATTCATTGTTTCTTTCATTGCAACACCTCTAGTAGATATTGATGGTTTTCATGAGTCTATTTTTGGTTCTCTTATTTATGGAAACACCATTATCTTTGACGCCATTTTTCCTACCTTTGAAACTATTAGTTTTTACTTCTATCCCATGGGGGAAGTAGCTTTCGTTGATGAATGGCTACACAACAGGGAACCTATGAGCTAATGGTTCACATTGTTGATGTAGTGTCTGTATGTCACATAAATTCGATGGCCTATCATATCCAAACACTCTATGATGGGTTTCATAGGTACCCAACCTATGAAAACAAGTTGCATTCTATTGTGTAAGCCTGTAAGCAATGGAAGAATTATATTCAAGCCTACTATGACATGTTGCACTCAGATGCTTATCTGAGCGTTAAGAAGCATACTTTCTTCACACTTTGTTTGATACTCTCCTTAAATTATCACCTCAAAGGAAGGCTTCAATCGTTTTTTTGAGGTGTGAGATTGATGTCCTTCTACCAAAGACCAAAGGAATCTTTTATATCCTAGTTAGATTTATATTTTCCCTCAGTTTTCTCATTTCCTTTTCTTATATTTATGTTTGGAGATGTAAATACCTGTGTTCTCCTTTATAGCAGGATCATGACATTATATGTGAGTAAAGAGGCCTAACCCATTTTTATTTGTTTCCATATTATTTGATATCTTTTCACATATTCTAATAATATTGTTTATCATAGATCTCACATAATCATGGCCTCTTGTGCTCCTAGGAGTTCAATCATTTTTCATTCTACTACCTTAACTTGAACACTAAACACTATTTGAAATAGCATTCAAATGCTTGACCATTAAACAAAATTAGAAATATAAAAATTAAAAATACTTTTAAGTTGAGAACATAATCTACAGTGATTTTTAATTAATTGAATATTTTTTTTAATATAAAAAGGTGAATTAACTATTGAAAATCCAAAGATATCTAAAGAAGTGAAATTGACTTCCTTATAAATCACCACTAATTTTTTTTGGTTTTATAAGTTGTGTGAGTCTTGAGATGACTAAACACTTAGCTTTTGGCTTGATTAATTGAGACCTAGGTGTATCTAAGACAATAAATTCATTGGGGGATTGTACCCGAGATGAACCACACTAGCTCTTAACATGACTAGAATTTTGCCTACGTAGTTCCGAATTGGTGACCTTAACAACACTGAATGCCTTAACAATACACCCTGTCATTGTCTATTATATGCCCATGGGCATAAATTACCACTAATTATTTTAGATAATTTACTTATAATTAAAGATTTATAAATTTTAATTAAAAATTATTAGTTTAATACCATAATCTCCCCTCCCTAATCAATGTTATATGAAAAGTCATAATTTAAATTAAAAGAAATGGTCCACTTTTACCACTTTCCCTCGACCCACCCTCCAACCCATTTTATGTGGAGGAAAAAAAACCCAAGCAACTTTTAGGGCTTACACGATGAACCTGAAAAAAACCAAAACCAACCCCAAACAAAGAAAATGAAAATTAAAGTGGTTGGGCTAAAACGTTAACAAAATTTAAGTGGGAACTTAACATAGGTTTAAGCCTGCAGGAGGGTTTTATAAAAGCCCGTACCGTGGGCATATAAAATCTCATCATTAAGATATGTTTGAGGATCCAAACCCTGCTTACCCAGAGAATATTTTCTCAAGTAGCAATAGTAGTACTTGAGGAGGATTCTCAATAGCCCATTTTTGATGAATATCCAAAGCGTGATCCAAAATATGCAGAAATCATACAGGCATTTCCTAGGGAACACTCGGGGAGGATCATGGTTACAAAGATCAGGGTGAAAGAAAGGATTCCCAACATTGTCTTTGTGTGTGATAATGGAGAAGGTGGGAACAAGAAGCTCATAAGTGTTGAAACCAAGAATATGAGGAACATGTTGAGGAAAGTGGGCAAGAGTTCCCTTCTATTAAGGACATTTTATTTGGAGGTCAAGGTTGCTCTTGATTCTAAGGAGGTAGTGGAGAAGTGCAGAGTGTTGCATTGTTTGATTCACATTAATAGAGCCACCGATGAAATTTTTAATGTCACATTCATTCGAGCCCCTCCACATGCTCTACTGAAGGTTGATGTGCCACTTTTGTAAAGAGGAGTAGATGCATTCCCATGAATTAGGAAAGGTGGGTATTTTAACACGATAAGTAGAACTATCAAATTTATTTTTCCAACTAATATTATTCCACCATGCATTGATGTGGAGTTGAGTGAATTGGATATTGGATATAAATTATTAATGTGTGATCTTAAAGTTCACCCTTTGTTAAAGTTGTTGAAAGTGGACTAGGATTGGCCTGTATGTAAGAATCCCTCCCATGATGCTCAAGCACTCAATAAGAATGAGGAGGTCATGGCCTAAGAGGCTCACCGGATGTTTATCAAGTTGTTGGGAATCGAGCCACAGTTCCTCCACTTCCAGATCATTAATGTGGGCAGAAGCATAATATATCCAGAATTTTGTTTTTGAATTTATGATCATGCTTCTATAGGTTTTCGATGTGACTGATTGCGAGGTCTGATCAAATCTTGTGGCATATCTGTGAGCGAATTAAAATGGTATTTTATGATCATTGTTGTTCATTATGTGGATTTGAATTTTGGGCATTGTAGAAGTTGTTTTAGATTCCGATGTAAATCATAGGTATCATGCTAAGGATGTTTCAGGGTTTTATAACTGGATTTATTTCTAAGACTTCATAATTTTTTATGATAGTTAACATTGATTTTTTTTCTTACCTGAAAGAGAATCATTACAAGTGGCCCTACCCTTTTGCATAGGAAAACCTGCCCTTAAGGCTTGAATCAACCGGCATGAGTATTTTCTTTTCTTAAATTGCCACTGCAGGGTTACCCTTTTGATAAAATCATCCTGGTCTTTCATGTACCCATAGTTTTTTATTTATATCTCGTGGATAATTTAGCCTTGATGGATGTTCCAACATACCATTGTATTGATCCAGGTGGATATTGGTGGCCACCCACCTATTCCACCTAGACCCCCTAGTTAGTTTCATCTATTTCCTTAACTGTAGCACAATTTACTATTTTTGGCAATTTTTCAGGTCTTGAACTTCTGAAGCCATTTTGAGGCCCTAAACAATGTTTTTTTGGAAAAATTCCTATATATATTACTATAGAAATCACATCAAAAGTTGTAGTCCTCAAAGAGATCTTTCCAACAAGGTATCATACGTGTCAAACAGAGATAATGTGACCAAGTTATGACCCCGTGAAGTTGGTTGCCCAACTAACCCCAACGAGGCCCGTAAACTCTTGGTGTTACATCTCGGGTTAGGGTTTTAGTTGTTTAGGGTTTTTCCTTATTTTCCAATAATAAAAATACCCTTGAGCCTCATTTTAACTTAGTTCTAAAGCATGTAGCCATCACAACACTTCTTAGAGATAAGCTACCATCATCTGAACTATCTTATTTCCATTCTATTTGTAAGCACAGTTAAGTATTTTTCTATTAATGAAATGAAGTTTTTTCTTTCTGCTGTATCTTTGTGTTTATGATTATATTTGTAAGTTGTTGTGTTCCTATTTAAGTTCGGATTAGTGGCATGAGAGCGGTATGATATTTCTCTGTTTTTCTTTGCATGTCCCCAACAGGGTCAGGGTATAAGGAGTTAGGGCTCGATATAGTTGAACCATTGCAGGATCAACCTCGCAAAACCCAATGACCTCCCATGGCAGAAGAAAAGAAATATGAGGGGGCAAGAGATCCTTTCGAAATTTTTCTCAAGTAAGCCCTAGAGCGACAGAGGGATGTGATGATTGATAACTTTTCCCAGATCCTTCGACGGCTACCCACAAGCGATGCATCGTCATCCAACAGCCACTCTAGAGGCACCACTCCTTTTAAGGTACAAATTAACTTTGATATTCCCATATTCGAAGGCCTGGTAGATGAAGAAATCATAGATAAATGGTTAAATCTATTGGAAGGATATTTTTCAGTTCATGACTTTTCTAATAGGGAAAATATTATGTTTTCACTTCTCAAAGTCGCACCACATGTCAAGGACTAGTGGGAAACCTACAGTGAGCAAAAGGACAAGAGTGAACCCTCACTATTTCAGCTGCACCCACTTGTAATTATTTCCGAGATGGCATCAAGGAATAGTATTACCTATTGGGAGCTATGAAGATAAATACAAAAAGTGGACCATGCTATGGAAGGGAAGGGACCAAGATGTGCTAGAGTTCAAAAATACTTTCCATACCCTTCGTATGAAGCTGGGTATCAAGGATACTGAGTGACATTTGTTTCTTAAGTACTGCAACTGTCTACATAAGTACATCCAGGATGAAATGGAGTTCCTGGACATTTCCTCGCTCGACATGGCATATCGGTACATTGTAAAGATTGAGAAGTTTAAATAAAAGAAGTGGGACTTTGGATCTTCAAATCCAAAGCAAGGAAAAGGCACCCCCAAATCACAGAAAAAGGGACCAAGCCAAGGCGGTGCTACCCAAGACAAACCCACCAAAGCTGCAAGCAAAGAACAACACCACTAGGATGAAGAAGGACACGGGAAAATGGCGTGAGTTCCATAAGAGCTCCACTCACAATACAAGTGATTATCGGGCCAAGCAATCACTGGTGATCGAGCTAAAGGCTTCCAAATCAAACGCAAGATCTGACTCTGAATCAAAACCTGATAAGGGGACTGAAAATGGGAAGAATATCATTGATGCAGAGCTCAGTACCATTGTGCCACCACAAAGATCCAAAAAATTGAGCCTGAAAATCCAGAGGAGGGGGAACACCTCTTCCACTCATAGAAGTGGGTGAAGGGTTCTCCACTGCAGTTCATTGTCGACAGCGGGAGCCAAATGAACCTCATTCCAATAGAGGTTGTGGAGTGGCTAGGCCTAAAGACTACAACATATACATAGTCGTACAACATCGAGTGGCTTCCCCAAGGATGAGATCTTTGCGTTAGCCAGTAGTGTCACCTTCCCTATGGCATCAAGCCCTTCACAGATGTGGTATTGTGTGATGTTGCTCCTCTTGAAGTTTCTGATGTATTGTTAGGACAACCATACTTATGGAAGCAACATGTTGTATATGAGTCTAGACCTCGTTTTTTTATTATTACTTTGGCTAATAAGTTGTACAAGATACCAGAGGTAGCCCTGCCTACCGCGATCTCTTTGATCACTACAAAGAAATGTAGTAAGATAAAATCTCACCCCAGGAAATTCTTTTTCCTTATGATTCGCCCCAAGGAAAGAAGAAGGTTGTGGCCACAGCTTCCATGTAGGGCTCCTCTACACAACTGTAGCATATGGACAAGGTCGTGGAGGAGTACAGGAACATTTTTGACTCACCCACAGGGGTGCCTCTGCACTGTCAAGTCAAGAATGCCATCGATATGACCCCAAGCATGCTGCTACCCAATGGACCAAGCTATCGATGCTATTTTTTAGAGAATGATGAGATCAAGAAGCAGATTCAGTATCTACTATAGAAAGGGCACATCAGGCCAAGTTCATCACCCTATGGGAGCTTGATTGTATTGGTACAGAAGAAGGATGTGACCTGGAGGCTTTGTATTGACTATAAGGCATTGAACAAGATCATTGTCTGAAATAGGTACCTAACCAACAGATTGATGACCTTATAGACTAGCTCAATGGGGCCAAATATTTCAGTAAGATTGACTTGAAGTCAGGTTATCACAAAGTGCATATCGAACCCTTTGATGTGTGGAAAACTGCCTTGAAATACAAGGAGGGAATTTTTGAATGGTTGGTCACAACATTCAGATTGACGAATGCCCCGACAACCTTTATGAGACTGATGGACGACATCTTGCGGCCCTTCACCAATGCATTCATGGTGGTGTATTTAGATGACATCTTGATCTTCAACCAGAGTTGGGAAGAGAATCTACACCATATTTGACGAGTCCTTCAAACCCTTCGACAACACAAGCTGTGTGCTAACTTGGAGAAATGCACCTTTGGCCTGACCAAGGTTCAATATCTAGGGTACATCATTGATGAGTAGGGTGTGCATGTGGACCCATCCAAGATACAATTCATTCAGGATTGGCTAGCCCCAATCACTCTAACACATCTCCGCAGCTTTTTGGGTCATGCCAATTTCCACTGTAGGTTCGTGTTGGGGTTTTCTCATATCAGTTGGCCTTTAAGTCAAGTCGGTAAGGCAGAGTGAAAGAAAAGTTCTTTTGGTTGGAAACCCAACGCCAAGAGTTTGTCGAGTTGAAGAATTTCCCCTGTTTTGCACCAATGCTCACATTACCACACCTACAACAACGACTTGAGACTGAGACAAATGCCTCTGACTATGATATTGGTGCATTTCTTATTCAACATGGGAATCCATTGGCTTACCATAGTGAGACACTTTTAGACACAGTCCAAAAGTACCCCGCTTACGACAAAGAAATGTATTCCATTGTGAAGGCATGCCGTCAATGGAAGCATTACATTATAGGGAAGGAAATGATCATCCACCCACATACCACTTGCCTCTATAGTTCATGCAGATACAAGGGAAGTTGAAGAAAAATTGCCATAAAAAATGGTCCACCTATCTACAACAGTTCCATTTGAACATTAAGTATAAGAAGGTTAGCACCAATAATGTCGCCAATTGCCTCAGCCGACCACAGGTCATGGCGCTAATCACTGTGCTCAACTCCTGTGGGCACGAGACATCAGGATGGTCACATATTTACAAGAGCGATCCCGAATTCGGCAACATATACCAGACACTCCTAGAAGGGAAGAAAGTTCCAAATGTCCACCTTCAGGATGCACTATTACGCCACTTAGGAAACATGTTTGTTCCTTCAAGTTAGTGTGCCAAGATGATTTTGGAGGCACACTACAGTGGGGTCACTGGACATTTTGGAATAGAGAAAATAGCAGCAGTATTTCATAAGTATTTGTATTGGCCGAAACTTCATTAGGATGTTGGGAACTATATTACATCCTGCACCACCTACGCCATTGCCAAACCAACCATAAAGAAGCAAGGCTTGTATACTCCTTTACCTACTCCTAGTCAGCCTTGGGAATTTGTCTAAATGGATTATATGTGAAGCCTTCCTTCTGCTAAGCATGACAAAAATTATGTTTTTGTGGTCATCGACATATTCTGTAAGATGGCCACCATGGTGGCCTACAAGAAGAGTATCACAACAGAGGCCACTACTAAGCTCTTATTTGAGTGAGTGTGGGTACACTTTGGGATCCCACAGTCCATTATCTTAGATCGGGACAACAAATTCCTGAGTGCATTTTGGTTAAGTATCTGGTCGATGTTGGATACAAAACTCACTAAGTCCATGGATTTCCATCCCCAAACGGATGGCCAAACAAAGGTTATCAACAAGATTATTGTACACATTTTGTGCATGTACAACTCGAAGAATCCACGCACATGGGATGAAAGTCTCCCTTATGTCCAACACTACTACAATAGAGCTCTTTATAGCTCAACATGCCACAACCCCTTTGAGGTAGGGCTGGGATTTCAACTGTTATGCCCCATTGATGTGGCCATACCATTTGCAGCCACTCAGGTAGATTCAGATCATGTGCAGTCCAAAGCTGAAAGGGCTAATAGCTTCATTGAGTGCATTCAACACATTCTCCAATAGGTCCATGATATATTGGACAGATTAAATGCTAAGTGCAAGTAGCACCATGATCAACATTGATTGTTGCACAATTTCCAAGTGGGTGACAAAGATTAGCTTCACTTGCAGAAAGCACGCGTTGTTGGAACCCACCGCAAGCTTCGCCCGCTCTGATATGGGCCATACACTATCACCAAGGTCATCGGTGACAATGCCTTTAAGCTCAGCATCCCACCGTTCCTTGGTCTCCACTCAGTGTTCAATGTAGATCACCTTCGACCATACTTCCCACCATTGTTGGAGACATCTGATATTACAGAACAACTCACACCAACATAGCTCAACGCCGACAACATGGAATAGGCCACAACTGATCAAATCATGGACACACAAATCAAGAACACTCAACAATAGAGGATACATCTATATCGAGTTGTCAAAGCAGGCAAACTCCATCACCAAGGCAAGTGGTTCACTAGGGACCAAGCTCAACAGAAATTTCCTCACCTCATGGAGGCTCCGCACGCAATGGGGACCATTGCTTCCTAAGGGGGGAGGAATGATCTAGGTTTATATTGGTGGCCATCCACCTATTCCAACTAGACCCCCCATTCAGTTTCACTTGTTTCTTTAATTGTAGTACAATTTACTATTTTTGGCAGTTTTTCAGGTCTTGAACTTCCGGAGCCGTTATAAGGCATTAAACGACGTTTTTTTGGAAAAATTCATCTATTTATTTCTATTGCAATCACATAAGTAGCTATATTCCTCAAATAGATATTTCCAACGAGGTATCATACGCATCAAACAAAGATAATATGACCAAGTTACGACCCCGAGAAGTTGGCTACCTAACTAACCCCAACAGGGCCCATAAACTCTTGGTGTTACATCTCCTCAAGTTAGGGTTTTGGTTGTTTAGGGTTTTCTCGTATTGTTCAATAATAAAAAGGCCATTGAGCCTCATTGTAACTTAGTTTAGAGGAATGTAGCCACCACAAATATTATCAGAGATAAGTTATCATTGCCCGAGCTATCTTATGTCCATTCCATTTGTAAGCATAGTTCAATATTTTTCTATTAATGAAATGAAGTGTTTTTCTGTTGCATATTTGTGTTTATGAGTATATATGTAAGTTGTTGTGTTCCTATTTAAGTTCAGATCATGAATTCACCTATGATGCATGTCACCTTTATCAACTATTTTTGTTATTACAAAACACAGGGGTAAATAATAAGATTGAGTATACTTCTATTGTTTAAGTATACTTATAAGATAATAATAAGATTGAGTATACTTCTGTTGTTTAAGTATACTTATAAGATTAAGGGTAAATAATAAGATTAACAATAATTTAAAGGCTTGCTTCCTTCCCTCCCATGTCATATCTTGTTTCTCTGTGATGCCTTCTTTAGATATTGGGTAATCTTGATCCATATGATATCATTATCGTGCAAGGGAGATGCTAATAAAACAATGAAGGCTTTACTAGAAATTTTCTAGTTTTGGGACTTAGTTTTTATAATCAACTTGCAATTAGAGAGAGAATGATTTTATCCATTGTGGTGTCCTTGAATCTATTATGCGCTAGTATGGGCATGCTAGTGGCATTATATCTTTGTCTTGTCTCCTACATTTCTTTGCACGAGAAGCGTGGAAAATGACCATTCGAGGAGAACAACAAGCTTCTGAAGTAGCAGGGCATTTGAAAGGATTACCTCCAATAGTTTCCCACCATTGAATGCCAGAAATAAGAAGAGAAGACTTTGCAGAGTGGAGGCTTGAAGGGCGAGTGAACAGTATGCCTTAAGCCACTCCAGATTGGTGACTGGTGCCACGTGATTTTGGAATGTGGCCACACCTTCCATGTGTAGTGCACCAATGCATGGCTCTCAAAGCACACCGTTTGTCCCATTTGCAGGAATAGAGTTTCTTGCAAGAGCGAGGAAAATGATGGTGTGAATGGTTGTGCTCCTATGATAGTGTTGCCCCAAAAAGAGGGGGAGGATCATGATCAAGAATTGGGGCATCTCCCTCAGGCTCTTGCTAAGAGTGTCATTGTTGAAGTGTTGATAACCCTAACACCTACAGACTGTAGAGGTTGAGGACACTTTGGGTTGCGGATATGTGCATCAGATGATTTTTTATTTTAATAATAAGATTAAGTATACTCTAGTAAGAGTTAACGTATAATATATTTGAGATGTATTACATCTCAGAGAGGAAATACACCAATATTTATTTATTTATTTATTTATTTATTTGAAATTTGGGACAAACTACAAATAGTTTATATGAACATTTTTTAAAGTTATTAATTTATATGATATTTTTGAATTCTATGTTTTATATGATATTTTTGAAATCAATTTGGAAGTAAATGTCAAATCAATATTTCATTTTACTTTCTATTTGAAATTTGGAACAAATTACTAGCTTATATGAATATTTTTCAAGCAATTATTTTATATGATATTTGTGAAGTCTATATTTATATGATATTTTTGAAATCTATTTGGAAGTAAATGTCCAACTTGTAAGACTTTTAAAATGTGAATTTAAGTTTTGAAATAGATTCGCATATGATTTATATATGAATAACTTAATGAAGATGGGATTTCTCAAAGAAATAGAGAAACAAAGGGAAGAAAACTATGAATAATATCCATGAATGTGTCATTGTTGAGTTTGGTTGAGAAAATTGATAGGCTGACTATAAACATGGGTTGAACATTACCCACATTTGATTCATGATTGTTGTAAATATCACCCATGTAGATTGTAATACCTCAAGTAGAACCTCAATATTTGTTATTATCTCAATTTGGATATATGTTGTATAATGCTAACAACTAGTGTTGAATATTTGATTGTCTGAGATATTTTCAACTAGTGATTGAACATTTTTTAAAGTTATTAATTTATATGATATTTTTGAATTCTATGTTTTATATGATATTTTTTGAAATCAATTTGGAAGTAAATGTCAAATCAATATTTCATTTTACTTTCTATTTGAAATTTGGAACAAATTACTAGCTTATATGAATATTTTTCAAGCAATTATTTTATATGATATTTGTGAAGTCTATATTTATATGATATTTTTGAAATCTATTTGGAAGTAAATGTCCAACTTTTAAGACTTTTAAATTGTGAATTTAAGTTTTGAAATAGATTCGCATATGATTTATATATGAATAACTTAATGAAGATGGGATTTCTCAAAGAAATAGAGAAACAAAGGGAAGAAAACTATGAATAATATCCATGAATGTGTCATTGTTGAGTTTGGTTGAGAAAATTGATAGGCTGACTATAAACATGGGTTGAACATTACCCACATTTGATTCATGATTGTTGTCAATATCACCCATGTAGATTGTAATACCTCAAGTAGAACCTCAATATTTGTTATTATCTCAATTTGGATATATGTTGTATAATGCTAACAACTAGTGTTGAATATTTGATTGTCTGAGATATTTTGAAGGAATTTGGATTTTATTTCAACCAGCTTGGTCCCGCTTTACATCATATCATGATTTTTGGTAAATTTCTGCAAATTTTTTCTCATCTACTGCCTTAATTGACAAACAATATTCTACCATTACTTATATTGGGATCCTCAACATCAGTATCACCCTTTGCCTCATTTAGCCTTTGCCTCTACCTCAATCCTCTAGGGATGTTAGTTAACACCACCCTATGTTGATGAAACTGTCTAATCCAACATAGCTAAAGTAAAAATATTGCAGGTGACCACCTCAATAATGCCATTAAGTGTTCCCTCCATATCATCGCCAACATGTGTAAAAGAGAATGTTGTAAAGTTGGACAAACCTCCATACTTCACAACCTCTGATATTCATCCTTTAATTCATTTATAATATATTCAACACTCAAATTCCACTAGACAACTTTTATCAATTCCTCAATCAACATTTCCATGTGTAGTGACCCAAAGATAGGCTAACATGTAGGGTAACAATATCACCACTCATCAACTTCAAGGCTCACAGGATGTAGCTATTGTAGGGAAAATAATCCTAAGTTGCCATTCAGTGACACCGTCTACAATTTCTTCCTTAAATTCTTCTATAGAAAGGGAAACTAATATGTGACGCTCTCTCACCTATTCAACTCAACCTTTTAATCAAATCAATTATCAAAATTATTTACTTGTTCAAGATGGACTTGGTAGAAGCCATCAGTTTATGCTTGTAAATACAACTTGTATGCCCAAGGAGTTCTAATCGGGAACTAGAAGAGTCTTGATAAAACTTTTCACATCATATACGAGGACCTTCTGGAATGCCTTAGATAATTGATTTGTCGAAGCTACTTAATGCCCTCAAAGTTACTTTGGAAAATCTAAAAAGGATGTCAATGGGAGATGAGAGGGTATTTCCAAATAGTTTTGACTCATTTTGACTATCAATTAGCAAACCTGGAAATCATTTACATCCCTATATGTCATGTTTCGATAGTTAGATGAACTTCGCCATGGTAGGAAAGCTAATAACTTTAGTTCATGGCCAAATCGTTAGACCATCTATAATTAATTCTTAGTAGCCACCCTCTGTGGGATTGTTGTCAAAACAAGAATGTTCATTTCAGTAGATGGATTCTAATAGAATTGAATTGAGTGTGAGTCCTAGTCCTCAAACTTTAGTGATGGGTCTACCAGTAACAACAACCACAATGCCACTTTAGACATTTGGAGCAAGTCCTCAGTTGTCTATATTACATCAAGGGAAATATCAAAGGCAATTTTTATTGTCAAAAATTCATTCAGGCATAACTACATCTGTTTCTTCCATTTTTCATTCAAGTATTTATGTTCATAAGTAAGAGAAAATAAATCCAACATATGGGAAAGATTCTCAGTCGCAAGTAAATCTCTATGCTACATGTCCACCTACCCAACAATAAAGTGATTCTTGCAGTGATGATCTTGTTGAGATCTAAGCCTCTTAACCATTTGATGCTCCTCACCATCAATATATTTCTTTTAGTAGGATGTCACCAATGACAACCATGCAGATTGATTTTGATATACAAACAACAAAAAGGCTAAATATTCTAGATGTTGGTAGTGGTGGTATTAATCCAATGAAAAATCCATCAATCAAACAATGAACCCTCATTATGGGATAAGACAATTCAAATTTGGGACTACACATAGGACAACACAACAACATGTATCTTTTCTAGTTGATTGAGAGGATGCTTCTTTTTTCTCAAGGAATCAAAGAGAGACGCGAAGAAGCCTCCAATCAAGGCATGACTTCATTTATGCAGAGTTGGTTACAAAATCAAGACTACAATTATAATATTATGGATCTTCACGGTTGTATTTAGGAGTGGTTGATAGAAATCATTTCAATCAACTAATTTTGAATTCCAGATTAATGGAGTTTGGCCTCATACTAGTGAGAGACTCTTAGCCTTGCAAATTGCTACCATGTATAAGAGTTTGGGTGAATTTGGAAGGTCTAGAAATTTAAACTCTCAATAGATTTCTTCATGGAGAAATATTGAACATTTGTTCCCTAGCTCAGGATTAACATGAATAATTACCAACCACACTAGTCAGTCATACATGAAATACGTTGAATCTATAGTAATTTTGTGAACCCCAATAGTTGTGTCATTGCCAATGATGGAGGGCCACACTGAATATCAACACCAATACTATTTATCTAAAGCAAACACTGGAGCTCCAGTTGCAATGCTTCCTAGTAAACATAAAAAATTACAAGTGTCATGACTCATTCCCTAGCATATAGATATTACGCAATCTTGAGGGCATCTTCTCACTACAAGGTTTTGAGTTACTACCTAGCAAATTCACTTATTTTTGTTGTTGTTAGTATTTCGTGAATTTATATCAATGGTGTTCTTTTTGTTTATTCCTTGTATTTTGAAATGGTTTATGTTTCTTTATGAAGACTAAGCCAATGTTCATGCTATAGAAAAAGTTTTAATTATTGTTAACCATTTATTTCCAGTGATGATGTGCTAGCATGGGCATCTACAACAAATTACTTCACATAAAAGGTCTAGTTATATCCAAGGTCTTCTTATAACTTTTTAACAGTAGTTAAATAATAAAAATGCATCCTTTCAGATTTGAAGACATCATATGAGTATCTTTATTCTTCCAGAACCCAAATTATTCATATGCTAGCTATAAGAGAAAGATGAAATTGATAACCAAGAAGAAGGGGAAGGACCAATCCCTCAAGTAAAGAGAAGGTTAAAGATGAAAACTAAATTGATGTAGCAACTAGTTCCTCCAATACCTATTGTGATTGTTCATGGAAAAAAAAAGTGTGGAATATGAGAATGCATCATAGACTCTTTCTAAAACAACCTTGTGAGATAAATGCAAGTTAGCTTCCACCTCCAATAAACATATGGGAAAGAAAGCTGAAAATGAAAACTTGCATGTATCTAGTTGGCTTCACTTAGAATAATTAATTAGTTGTATTACAATTAAGATTTTGTTAGTTCTACCTATAGTTTTATATCTAGTCTATTATTTTGTAATATCGACCATCTCTATTAAGCTACTTTTTCTATCCGAAATATGCAAGTTTTCTTTTTAACATGAAGTCTTCTAAGAAATATTGTACACAATATTTTACTTTCTTGATTTAATTGTCTATCACATGGTTAAACTATATTTTTTTAGTACCAAAAGCATTTTACAAAAATCAATGAAATTCATTACTTCATTTAGCAGGGATTTTGGGCATCTTCGGAAACCTAAAAGATTGAATGTGAATTCTGTTTTGAGGATAGGAGAAAGCTTCATGGACATAGAAAATAATTTGGAAGATGAGTTATCCAGATAGTATTTCTCTTTGAACAAGATCACTATTTGTAGTGGATTGTCAATATTTACAGTCGTTTATCAAGCTTTAGAAAAAATATTATCCTTTTTTGATTGATTATTAATTAATGGATTTGTTATTTATACTTGTTTCTCTTTCTTGAAGTTTTTGTACTAACTATTTTAAACTAATTGAGGATCAAACATTGGTGGTATGGATGTAATATGTTAGATCATTGTTTGTATTGAATCAAGTATTTGTTGTAAAATATCAATCGATTTGTTATATCTTGGAAATTACAAGTATGGTAAATATGGGAAAATAGTTCATGCTTTGCATGTAAATTTTCAAAACAGATCAAAACTACTCTTATTTTTTCTTTTCATTATAATGATCACTGATGTTTTGATTTGATTGATTGACTTTTTAAATCTATATAGAGGTCTTGGCTCGAGGTAGTGAATTATCTAGCCTCCAAAATACACTAGCATGGCCATAGTTTTTCCCTCAAATTGGAAGTTTGGTGTTGGAATTCAATGTGGATTTTCCATTCAAGAATCATATAACAACTGGAATATGAAATTTATGTTCCAAAATGACCCTATTTGGTAGATTACTAGTGGTGATTGCTACATATTTTTGATGTTGGAAACTTTCTCCAAATAATAGCTAATAAATTGTACCACAAGTCAAAAACACAATGGGAAGGGAATTATCTTTGTGATTTATCTACTTATATTGTAGTGATCCATAAATATAAGAAAAACATTAATAATTTGATATATACTAGTTGGCTTATTCATATGTGATAATGGACCCAAATAGTAGTTCTTATCCAAAGAAGTGTTCATCGGACTTGGGCATTCTTGACATCATCAAAATCTAGCCATGGACTTATTCACTTAGCCATCTACATTATCCAGTTATATACATGTATACAAGGATATCCTATTATTGTATCCTTTTTACTTCATTTCATTTTATTCTAGACTTAAGTTTTCCATTTTCTAGGAGTTGTGTTTGCACTCCCACATTGTGTAAGTAATATACAACTTGATATTTTTAGCATGTAACTTAGTTGGCATGATTATGTTTAAGATTTCCATAAAGGTTGAATACTAATTCTACTAAGGTGTTCTTTTCTATGGTGACGTTTTATTTGCTTTGTTTATACAGGTCATCTAGCCACATAGCGACCACTATCACCCAACTGAAGAAAACTTGTTTGAGTTTCTTGCTTTTATGGGGAAAAATGGAAATCACATTGCTAAAGTTAAGGTATATGTTATAAAAATCCTTTATAGCCTACTTTAGTTTATATTCTAGTGTTCATCGTCTTTCATGTATTATCCTATGCATTGTATCTTCCTTCATTTTCAGAAAAGGAACTCAGTATTGATGGTAAGAAGCATGAAGTGAAGATCGAGGAGAAAAATAACACTAGATCGACAAATGAAAAAAGAGAGAGAGAAGAGAACTTGTATACCCATAGAGTCAATATCCCACATAAGACACGCATATATACTAATGGTCAAGTCTTTAGATTTTGTGAATTCACATGTGATACCTTGGCAACACAATGATAACATTTTGAAATGATGAAACAATGTTTAAATTGTAGTCCAATGTACCAATATTAAGTTGGAAACTCAGAATGTAATACTTGACATTTTATATAATACAATTTATGTGGTTGAAATTATTTATAGTTGCACTTGATATTATTTAGTATTTTAAATAACATATGTAACTTTGCGTTTTCATATTAGATGGACATGCACATTGTATGACATTTATTTATTTTTAATTAGTCACAAAATCATACTAATTAATTTATGTTGGTTAATAATGAACACATAAAATCAATATAAAACTACTAAATTAGTAGTCTATATTGATTAATGATGAACACAAATAAAATGAATATATGACTAAATTAGTTGTTTATAATGATTATTAATGAAAGTAAATGAAATGATTATAAACTATTAAATTAGTCATTTATATACAGAATATGAAACTACAAAAAAAAAAATGACTACTAGAAAAGATAAATTTGTGATTACAAATGACGACTAAATTTTGCATATATACGACTATTAGTAGCTAATTTATTGTATCCTATAACACGACCAAAATTTAGTAATATTTATTTGGTCATTAATTGGTTTCAAATGATGGCTAAAGTTTGCATATATATGACTATTAGTAGCTAATGTACAATGTCTTATAATCTAACCAACATTTTAGTTATATTTCTTTGGTCACTAATTGGTTTTCTCAGGTGATCATATAGTAATAAATTTATTGTATATTTGGTCATTAATTATGGAAATTAATGACTAAATCAATGACAAAGTTAATGACCAAATTTATGACTAAATATAGTACTAGACAATAAAATTGAGACAATCAATTAATGGCTAAGCTAAAAATGACTAAAAGTTGGTCGTGTTATAAGATACTGTAAATTAGCTACTATTGGTTACTGACAGAAAAATGGTCGTTTATATGAAAATTTTAGTCATTTTTTTAGTAACTAATTATCCATTTTGTACTAGTAAAACAACTTGTCTTTCATTTTATATTATCTAGGAAAATTAAGAGATACAGCCTACAACAAATCCATTGTAATTTTTTCTTCACTCTCACATAGTCTACTATCTCTTTCTTGCTTAGAATGAATAATACATAGCCACAACATAATTCCCTCATATAAACCGAGGGTTTCCTTCTAGGTGAAAAAACCCTAAATTAACATAATTTCTATTGTTAGATCATTCACCTGATGAACGGCCCAGATAGACTACGAAATTACAATAATTTACAAGGCATTTTTTTCATCTATTTCTAACTTCAAGGGAGCTTCCCCCAAACCCCTGCTGCAGGGGGGGGATCATAAAAAAATTCGTCACTGCCCTCCCCCCTCCCCCCCCCCACTTAGAACCCCCTAACAACGATTAAATAGGCAACATTATCACCCTGTTAGGAATTGGGATCCAAACACAACTGAAACAAAACCTTCGAGTGAGGAAGATAATGAGGCTCCACACCCAATAATATCCCACTTGGAGACTGAATATATAAACTCCATTGTTGCTTCACTTGTTGGAAAATGAATCCACTTGGGCCTGGTTGTTCCTCATCTTCACCATCATAATTTAAGACCAAAAAAAAATGAGCAAAATTCTAGTTTCTCCCTTGTTACAACTTTTGTTTACATATTTGCAGGATTATAGCTAGTGTGTATCTTTTCCAGCTTCAACTATCCATATTCCAACACTGATCATATGAAATGGTACTTGAGTTGTATATATTTAGTCTTGGAATGAAATGTTGAGTTCTTTGCAAGATGAGTGGAACTCTGGTTGTCACTATATAACTTTCCCATCTCTTGCTTCTCACCCAATTCATCCATAAACCTTCGTAACCAAATCATTTCTTTACTAGCCTCTGTAGCAACAACCTACTCCACTTCCATCACTAAAAGTGAAACAAAACATTGTATTTTTGAAACCCAAGCGACAATTTTTCCACCTATAGTAAAAACATACCCTATGGTTCTCCTCCTATTATCCATATCCCTTGCCATACCTGCATCAACATATCCCTATAGAGCAATGTTAAAACCACCAAAGCATAATTATTGATTTTTGGTACCTCTCAAATACTGGAGAATCCACTTCACTACCATCCAATGCTCTTTTCCTAGATTGTTCATATACCTACTTACAACTCCCACTACATGTCCAATATCAGGCCTTGTGCAGACCATTACATACATTAAGCTTCCAACTATTGATGCATATGGAGATTTACACTATAATCCATCTCTTCTTGAGCCTTGGGACACATCTCCTTAGTTTGAAATGGCTAGCTAAAGGTCGTCTAACTGGTTTTTCGTTCTGTATATTAAATATTTCCAACACCTTTTGTATGTATTCACTCTAAGACAACTTTAATTTGCGATTTTTCCTGTCTCTAGTTATTCTCATACCAAGGATTTGCTTTGCAACACCCAAATCCTTCATTGCAAATGAATTTTCCAATTTTCCTTTGAGAACATTTATATCCTACATGTTATACCATGCAATATGCATGCCATCTACATACAATAACAATATAATATAACTGCCATCATTTTTCTTTTTAAGATAAACACTGTGGTCAAAGTGACATCTAATATAACCTTGTTCAAACATAAACCTGTCAAATTTTAGATACCACTACCTTGGAGTCAATTTTAGGCCATACAATCTCTTATTCAACATGCACTCTAATTTCTCCTTCCCTTTAACTTCATACCCTTATGGTTGTTGCATATAGATCTCTTCCTCCAAATCCCCATGGAGAAAGGTTGTCTTTACATCTAACTGCTCGAGATAAAAATATTTGTTTCCACTAGACTTAAAATAGTTCTCATTGAACTCATTTTAACAATAGGATAAAATATTTCATTAAAGTCTATACCTTTCTTTTGTGCAAACCCCTTCACAACAAGTATTTCCTTGTACCTCTTTCTACCTCCATCTTCTTCCTTCAACGTGTAAACCCATTTATGCTACAATGTTGTTTTACCTGCACACAACCTGAATAAGTCCCAAGTATGGTTATGTGCCAAGGATTCCATCCATTATTTTATCTCTAGCTCCCACTTCTTCCTAGTTTCTACGTGCATTTCTTCTTCATAACATTCTGGTTCACCATGATCAGTAAACAATAGATAATATAATGAAGGAGAGTATCATTAAGGGGGTCTACATGTCCTGGTAGATCTTCTAAAACCACTTTCAGGTTTTTGAGGTGCCTGTTGTTTTTGTGGTAGTAGTTGTTATTGTGGTTGTTGATCATTATGATTTTCAATCCCCTTTACTTTTTCTGTGATCTCATCAAGCAATGTGTATTCTCTGTTTTCTTTTTATGTTTGGTTTCCTACATCTGATCCTTATACAAGACCTTTTCATTGAATATGACATCTCTGCTCCTAATGATTTTGTGATTTTCATAATCATATAAGTGATAACCAAAATAATTAACACCATATCCATTAAAGGTACATTTCCTTTCTTTCTCCTCAATATTTGTTCTATTTTCTAATATGGACAAAGGATTCACAACTAAAAGTCTTTAAAAATGAGTGGTTTACTTTTTTACATGTCCATGCCTCCTTTGGAATCCTACCATCCAAGAAACTTGGAGGCCCTCTATTTATTAGAGAAAAAACAATATCTATAACATCTACCCAAAATTGTAAAGGAAATGCTTCATGCAATCTCATGCATCTTGCACACTCCATGGTTTTCCTATTCATCCTTTCTGACACACTATTTTCCCGTGGTGTTCCTGGAACTGTCTTCTCTGTGTGAATTCCATGCTCTAAATTGTAATTATCAAACTCTTTGCTGCAATATTCACCTCCATTGTGTGATATGAGACACTTCAAATTATTTATTATCTCATTCTCAACCAAATATTTCCATTTCTATAGAATATCAAATACATTGGATTTATTCTCAATACAATAAATCTAATTTTTCCTAGTTGCATCATCAATAAAAGTAAAATAATAGCGAGAGCCACCGAGAGATCATACCTAAGCAGGTCCCCATACATCTGTATGCACAAACTCTAATTTTCACTCTTCTTTTCTTTCCCAACTTTTAGAAATTTGACTCTCTTCTATTTTCCATAAGCACAATTCTCACAGAAATCCAAATCAACATGCTTAAAACCTAGCAACAAATTTCTTGAGTGAAGAATTTGCATCCCCTTCTCACTCATGTGCTCGAACCTATGATGCCACAATGTTGTATCTGCTCTTATGGATGTTAAAGCATTAACATAATTAGGAATACCATTGCATAAATACAATGTACCAACCTTTTCTCATTTTTCTATTACGAGGGCTCCTTTAGTGACCTTCCAGGTTTTTTCTGTAAATGTAGTTACACAACCTTCACCTCCCAAGTTATCTGCTGAAATTAGATTTTCTTCAAATATAAAACATGCCTTACCTCCTTTAATATCCATTGGTTTCCATTCTTCTATCTTATAAAAACTTTACCCATTCGAGCGATTTTATAAGGTTTATCATCACCCAGACGAACCTGTCCAAAATCTCCTTGAAAATAGTCATGAAAATGTTTCCTATCACGTGTGGCATGGAATGAGGCCCTTGAATCTACCACCCAGGCACCAATAATATTTTCAAATGAAAGAATCAAATAATCTTGCAACACATCACCTGTCACATTCGCTTCATGATTGTTCTCTTGTTGCATGTCTCCTTCTTTTCCCTTCCGAGACTTACAGTCTTTCTTTAGGTGTCCTTTCTTCCCACATTTCTAGAACAGTATCCTAGATCTGGACTTGGATATGCCTTTCCTTGACTTACTGTGATGTCCTGGGCTCTTCCTCGTTCCATTTTTCTTCTCCTAGTCTATGCAGTCAAAGAATTACATGATGTCTCACCAAAGCTTTTCTGTCACATTTCCTCACTAAGGATATCATTGATGACATCATCCAACTTTAAAGTACTAGATCCAGAGACAAAGTTACTAATGCCCATACCTAAACCATTCCAACTTTCTAGAAATGAGCACAAAAATAATAGAGCTCTAATTTCATCATCAACATTTATCCCTACAGAACTTGACTGACTAGTAACCATGTTAAATTCATTTAAATGATCAACAATAGATCCACCTTCTGACATCTTCATACTAAATAAACACTTCATAAGAAATACCTTATTTGAGGCCGAGGGTTTTTCATATAGTTTGGCCAATGCTGTCATTAAACCCTTTATTGTCATTTCCTTTGAAATATTGAAGGCTACTGATGCCACCAGGAAAAACCATATTGTTCCTAGTGCTTTTTTATCAATAATCTCCCATTCTTCGTTTGAAATAATCGTCGGATTCTTTGTGTTTTTTCTCAAGGGCAGTTATAGATCTTTCTGATACATATAATCTTCCATCTGCATCTTCCACAATTGGTAGTTTTGGCTGTTAAATTTCTTGACCCTAAACCTACCATCTTCCCACTCAAACCAACAACCCTTCATACCTACGAGGTTATCAACCAAATAGACCTTCGACTTTGATACAATTGTTAGAAAAGTATATATTATAGAGCAATGGAACACATAAAATATTGCATAAACATAAAGATACAAAATGTGTAAAACAAGAGAGACATAGATATACTTGGTTCACCAAATTTGGGCTATGTCCATGGAGAAACAACCAGCCTTTCCTTTTATATTATCCAACAAAATGAAGAGATACATCCTACACCAAATCTGTTGTAATTTCCTCTTCGCTGTCACATAGTCTCCTACCTCTTTCTCGCTTAGAATGAATAATACATAGTTGCAATACAATTCCCTCATATAAATTGAGGGTTTCCTTCTAGCACAAAAAAACCTAAATTAATGTAACCTACCATTAGATCATTTGCCTAATAAATGACCTAGATTGACTACGAAATTGCAATATTTTACAAGGCAATTTTTCATCTATTTTTAGCTTCAGGGGCACTACCCCGAACCCTTGCGGG